>NMRB01000382.1:15592-31098 GCA_002633025.1 Notospermus geniculatus | reverse complement strand
TCAGCCGCTGTTTATTATAAGTAGGTCATTGGAATTCCCCTTCAGCTTTAAATAAACTTGGGAAGTTCCCATAAAGAAAAATGCCTTAAAACCACACTTTGCAGGCCAAAAGTTGCACTTATTTTTTGTGCAAAACCACCTATGAGTGATACCCTATCCGTTGAACATGACCGTTGTGCACTAAATACCACCGGTTTTCAGTGCATAGCGGACAAAGAATCGCACTTTGCCTTTTATAGTATAGATTCCCGACCAACTATCCAAAAAAGGCGATCGTGTTGCCCTATAGAATGCACATATGGCAATAAAATCCAAAAGAAATTTTTCAAATATATGTGTCCAAAGAGGAGAAAACTTGTTTGGGAAATTTGAAAATTTCCATTCCGCTGGCAAGTTACTTCTTTGTTATGTAGATTTGCTCTATTCGCGCTCTTTGAGCAAACTCTGTTCGGCTATTTGTGACCAAAGCACCAGTGACAGAGCTGAACAATACCCGCAGTGGACACAAAAGATTTAGGGTCGGCACGTACACTGAAGATTGGTTTTCGAGAACAGTATATCAGGGTGATCGGATTTAATCTGAATGTGAATGACTGGTCGTTTGATCAGCGCACAAAGGCCAGTTCCGTGGATTGCCACTAGGGAATGAGCTCAGCTACAGGTAGCTCCCCGCCTTAAACAAAAATGAATAGAAAAACACTCCAGTAACCCAGGCTTATCCATTTTTGACTTGATCTTATGATGACGAGTTCAATAGATAGGGATGCTTTATTGGTCGTCCGTGGGGTGGGATTGCATAATCTTTGCCAGTCCTTTCCTTTCAGACTAGGTGAGACCAGGCTAGGCCCAATTTATTTCTTTTGATTATTGCATTGAATAAAGTGATTGAACTTAGGCCTACATGTAGAACATGTACCATGTAACTCTCTTATCATGGAGGTAGTATTTTAGATTGTCCATGCCCTTACCAGGGCTCAAAGTTTACTTTTTTTCCTAGGCGCACTGTGCGCCTAAGCTTTTTATTTTAGGAGAACAGAGGCAATTTTTAGGAGCACAACATTGATGATTATTGCTGACACACTCTACAGTGATGCACACTGCAGAGAAATCGTGCAAAATGTTGTGTTTATTGATAAACCCTGTACAAAGTAGCAGTGTCGCCATCTAGTGCTAACTTGATGACTCATGCACAGACATGTGCTCTCAGCTCTGCATACATTAGTGACCATGGTGACACTGGAGTGGCCCAGTTTTCGCGCCAAAAGATCGTTGATGACCAATGCGGCTATGAAGTGAGATAAGTTATTTAAGTAAATATCTCCTGACTGGAAGACATCTAGCAAACAAATTTGATATGACTGGAAAGTGCATTCTTTCTACATGACAGCCAAATAGATTGTACAGGAATTCAGTCAGGGGTTTGAGAGAAATGGACTTGGAAACATAACAACCTATGTCAGATGGAAATGTTGAAGTCGGGACACTTGCAGCATTTGACGATCTTCAGCTGGCGTATAAAGATTCTCTGAGCTGAAACATTTATTCGCAGTCAACTAAGGAAGGAATACACTCGCTCAGAGATGAAAGTAGTCGCAAAATAAGAGAAGAAGACGATCGCGCACATGCGACAAGGAAATATTCTTCAGGCGCATCTGCAAATTTATGATCGCAAATGCGACCAATTTGGTCGCAACTTTGAGCCCTGCTTACTGACAGTGAATCAACGAATGAAAAGGTGACAATAGCCCTGATTGCAAACACCTCTGCTCACAGGCCACTCATGATAAATTACTGACTAACAATTGAATGGACCTGCCCCTTTTCCTAGGCCTGACCCACATTGCTTGGTGCTGTGAAGCGTTATGTCAGTGTTATGGTGTGCTGATTATGGCAAGAATATTTCGCTCTTCTATCCATGGTTTACACCCAAAGTGGTGTCTTCCTCAAAACCTTTTTTCATAAAAATAAAATAAACTATTTTTTTAATGGTTTTATTCCAAAGATAAGCCCTGCTTAAACTGCCTACCCATTCTTGCCAAAATATAACATCATTTTCACTGATTTTTCTGCAGCTGAAAAATCCATTGTTTAATTTAATTAGGTCATAACCATGCAATTATTCCATGTTACCCCAAAGTAATGTCTCCACCCTATAATGTATCATTCCTGCAAGTTTGAAGTCTGTATGACTTACGGTCGCAGAACTGGAGTTTTTGATTTTTCACCTTCCATTCTTAGGGTGAAATTATGATAAATTGAGTCCGATGTTTCGCTCATATCATTTCAGGACAGGGTATTCTGCGCATGACCGTCGATGACGCTCCTGAATTAGAAAACCTCGGGAATTCGGCGCAGTTAGCCATCGGGACAGTTCTGCCTTTTGTCATTATTGTTTTCTGCAACGTGTGGATCGTAATTGCGCTGAACAACGCATCTAAGGAAAGGAACAAAATGGGTGTCAGCAACAAGGACAAAAAAACACGAGAGAAGGAGACAAATTACTTGACCAGAATGTTGATTCTTGTCAGTATCGCTTACGTCATGACGTCAATTCCTTTTAGAATGTATGCCGTCATCAGAGGGCTCACTGAGGTCAACAAATTTTACGATATGACAAAGGAATATTGGTCATTGCGATATTTCTGTCAGCACTTCATTATGCTGAACATCTGGAACATGAATTTTGGTATCAATTTCTATCTCTACTGCATCGGGGGTGGTAGGAAATTTCGAAATGACGTAAAAGAGAAATTGAATGGTTTCGTGTTGGCTGCAATGATTCCTCGTTTGAAGGACCTGTATTGTTTGACCTTTCTTCCAATTCTACTGATTTTTTAGCATCCATCAAGTCGACGATTCAGATACGAGGTTTCATTTCGTCAACCAAACCGAAAAACCCGTCAAGTGGAGGTTTCCAGATACACAATGTATTACAAGTCGTTCGATTGGGTATAACGTTTACAACAACAATGAGTGGAATACACAGAAAAAAATCGATCTCATCTCGAGATAAAATGATTCTCCAACTCTTATCCCTAAAATGAGTTTCTCTTGCTTCTCGAATCGATTTATTTTAAGTACTAAGGTGGACATAACTGGGTCTCCACTTGAGATGAAATTGTCTCCAACTGGTTAAGGATGCAAGGATTCTCAACTGTTTCCACCGGAGTGTCCGTTGTCTCGAATCAAAACAAACTATATATCCCAGATATGTGACCCGCTCTAGCAAAACCAGACGCATGTCGCTCTTCCCTTGGCAGGTTGAGACCAAATGTTTGTCAGTTTCAGTATTGTGTGTCTATTATGAAATCTGATAGAATCTACATGTATTTCTTCCATTCTCTCCTGGTGTCATCTCGGTTCGGTTAATAATAGGCTTACCTTCTGAGCGACATGCGACTGTTTTCGCCAGGACCCATATTCATAAAACTACTTAAGTCTAAGTGTGGCACTTATCCTTTGTTCAACACAAAAGATAGGTATCACACTTGACTTAAGTATGTTTATGAATACTGGTCCAGAGCGGGTCACATATTGTTTCCACTCGATTTGTTTTCCAATACTTGTGTTTGTCCCCCCAGAATGAGACAATAATTTTCTCCAGCTGATGCCCTGTCCCTTCGACTGAAGAACTGCGAAAAACTCAAAATGGGTAGCTTTTGTCTCTACTTGAGACTCAGCTGGAGGGCATCAGCTGGAGAAAATTGTTGTCTCATTCTGGGGACAAACACAAGTCTTGGAAAACAAATCGAGTGGAAACAAAATCTGTTCTTGTGGAGATAATAACAGACACTCCGGTGGAAACAACTGAGAATCCTTGCATCCTTAACAAATCGCGTGGAAACAAAATCTGCTCACGGACATCTGGAGATACAACAGACACTCTGGTGGAAACAGCTGAGAATCCTTGCATCCTTAACAAATCACGTGGAAACAAAATCTGCTCACGGACATCTGGAGATAAAACACACACTCCGGTGGAAACAGCTGAGTATCCTCAACCAGTTGGAGACAATTTCATCTCACGTGGAGATTCTGTCCACCTTAGTACTTAAAACACATCGATTCGAGTAGCAAAAACAACTCATTTTGGGGGACAAGAGTTGTAGAATAATTTTATCTCAAGATGAGATCGATTTTTTTCTGTGTAGGTCGTGTTAAACAGTAGGTGAATTGGCATGTTCAACTAATGACTGTACGAGTAGTCACCGACGGGTCCAGGTACATGTAAGTATATACACCCAGATATAGAGAGTTTGATGCAGGTCCAAATTCGTACCAAAATTCCAGAGAGTGGCCTTTTTCCTCCCGGAGCGGGAGTTTGCTTTTTTCGTTCTACGTGTATGGTATTGTTGGTCTTTAAACGGAGATTTTATTTTCGTCGTGCAATGATGACGGGTCCAGTTATCAGAGGTGACTGAACACATAGGCCTGTTTTGCAGCTTAAGCTACTCATTGTACGACCACGTGACATTCTGCATAATTCTAAAGCAGCCGATGAAACGCGTCCGTTGGTTGAAAGACCATTTGTTCTGGCGTGACCCTTTTTTACCGATGATCGACTACTGTATTGGCCCCCAACCAGAACGTGGGCGAAGTGAGGACTGTATTTAATAAAACGTGATTACTAACCTGAACTTCTCCTATCTCGACGCTCGAAGTGAAGCCTACCACCGGCCAGCTCCTCTCGTTTCCGTATTTTCCCGCCAGGGTTCGTATAGTTCAATTAATTATCGTTCCTATCCGGAATATGCTCCATTGAATCCGAAAGAGTTAATGATGATGATCTTGATTGCAGCTCATGAATATCAATTACTCACAACGCACGGTAATGGCACATCCCACAGAATAATGAGCGGAAGTGATGTAAGCGAAAGAATAATTAACTTGGCGGCACACGCTAAATCCGCGGTTCGGCCGAACTAAAGCGAAATTAATGATCGATAATGACTTTCAATGGAATGATGCGCTAATCTGCGCTTTGAAGCTTATTTACACTATGTACTATAAGACATATAAGAGTACTCACGCGCGGTAGTGCGAGGTCCCGACGCGATCCAAATCAAGCAAAGCATGCGTGCTATGCACACGAGAATACACAGAACATGAACGACACGACACAGCGATACGAAGTAAAGATTCCCCGAATCCGATTCCTCGAAATCGAATGAGAATGAATAATCCTGAGATTGAAACGTCAGACAGAACAACTGTAGTTTTTCGTCCACACGAGGTGACAACTAATAATAACACGAAAGATCGTTCCTTCGATATCCTATCTAACTTCCTGACATAAATCTATAGTCCGATCCCTCGTATATACGAAGAGTTTGATCGATTTTCAAGAACGAAATCTTGCAAAATCCGCCTCTCGAGACCACATTGAAAACCGACGACCACAACGTTCATTTGATTGCCGTGTCTTCACATTCTGTCTTCGCGGCAGAGTCAATTGGGGCCGGCGCCCCAACACCATTGATTGCGCTTTTCGTGAGTGACGAGACCAATCAACGCATTTTTCGGCCGATCACGTGATAATAGCCGGCAGGTGCTACCGATGTTAGATCCTACCGGCCGAGATCGGTAGGCAGTTGCCCTCGGTTTGAATAGCAGTCTGAACAGACACCCTTAAAACGTGTCAACTCGATACGAATGCCGGGATACGGATCGGGGAATTCGCTTTCAATTCGTATCCAGTGTGAACGCGGCTCAAGATGCTCGGGGTGAATTAGCCCCTGCCGATGCCGCTTGTCATGCTTCATGTACTCATAGATAAAGTTCAGTGCAATGAGCTTGGGTGTGGTGACAAAAAAGCGGTTGGTATGTCCCAAGTAAATAAATGTGTTGATGCCATCGAAACTCCACCTTTCGGACCTGTGGTTAAACCTATATACCCTTCGCCTCAACAAAGAATTGCCAAATCGCAAATCACTTGGAATCGTAAGTCAAACGGATTTTTAATTCAGACTATAATTCATCTAAGGATTCTTGAAATTTCAGTGATGACATCAACTTATAGGATCTGAGTGCAGATACTCGAATAAAGGCTTATCTTGTGGAAAAAAGTTCATTTCGTCATTTCGTTCCGATTCCGTTTCGCGCTTTAGTAGTAGCCTACCAGACAATTCGAGCCGTGCGATCCTCCTTTGTCCAGTGCTCATCTTCACGGGTGAATCCTTGAGTTGAACAGGTCCGGTACAAACTAATTTTAATGACCTGGCTTTTCACCTCTTGGCACCACCTCCATAACTCGCATTGTAAGCATGACGGAAGCCTGTAGTCGTCGTGCATTTAATGTTATGGCCCGAATTATCTACCTACACAGCTGCGACGTTCCGCTCGCTCACTCCCCTGCACACATAAAGGCGAAGAAGGTATTTTGCTTGTGCAGACTGTACTGTTCTTGAAATTGAATAGGCCTATGTACAAATGGTGGGAGACACAATACTTCAATGAGATGTTTGTACTTCCAATGACACGCGAATCCATGTCCTTTTTGGTGAGCTAGCCTTCTGGACGCATATTCAACTACTTAAGTCTAAGTGTGACACTTATCCTTTGTTAAACACAAAAGATAAGTATCACACTCAGACCTAAGTACTTTTATGAACGGGGCCTGGGGTTGTTCAATTTTGTAACCGATTTATCGCCATTTTCCTCTCACGTAACCTATTGACTATTTATGCATATTCAAATCATTTGGGGTCAAACGTGTCCCGAATCAAGAACGTGAATTATTTCACCAGCTTCAGGTTTTTTGTACGATTTTTTGAGGTTATTTTTGAGGACGCCTTCTGATTGGTCATGTTGAATTCCATGGGCCGACTTCGTTCGTTTGGTCTACTCGAGTAACACAAGTAGCTCGAGTTACAATAGAACATCTCATATTTGGAGTGCCGCTACCCGTGTGACGTCATCAAAGCGTCATACTTGACCCAATTTTCTACACGAGTGGAACCCTCTACCTCCAGCCGAGGGTTGGACTCGAGTAGCGAAGATTAGTCACGTGACAAGTATGGCGGCCAATTCAGAAATGTAAGGAAAATCGTGAAATCTTTACCTTAATATCTTATTTTTTCAAACTCTGTTTGGCAATTTCGCAAGATAGTCTATCAAGCTGATATCTGCTGTTATTGAAAATGCACAGTTTGCGTAAATGAAGCTCATAAAGCGCACAAAATGTATGCGAATTCAACAGTCTAGGCCTACACCATCACGGTAATGCGTGACTGTACATTCACCTGTACAAAATGTAGGGCCCAATTTAAAAAAACTTACTTCTTTAAAAAACTTATTGAAAAAAATCGGCCATATTCATGTTCAACACACATAACTCGATATATTCAGGAAGAATTTTGAGGGTTTTTTAATGCTGAAGCGACATTGTTTGAAATTCGTGGCATGTCCTCCATATTCAATCGTCTGCTTTTCTGCCAGACGTATTCGATTGGTACACCTACTCGACATGCGGAGTGACGACATTACGTCATCGCAATCGCTACACCTACTCGACCCGTGTAGACCAAACGAAGTCGGCCATGATGTCAGCGGCATAGTCTGCTTCAGTAAAAATAGCCGCCATACTTTTTATCACTTGAGAAGTTCGACGCCCTGTGACACCATTTAAGCCCTTCATCAGGTAAGGTACCATACTTCAACTCACTCTTTCAAGTGAAGCAACAGTTTCCATGTCTAATTGATACATGTAACTAAGACCATTCAAATACGTAGATTCGAACAGTCGTGTCCATAAGTCCTGATCGGTGTATCCACTCGCAAGCACTGGGGTAGGCCTACGGTGTACATCGATCGTGTGTTATGTACACTCTTGTAGGAAAGTAAAAGGACAGCAAGTTTTCCTAAATATCGCAAAAAACATTGGAGCTACAGCAATGGTATTTGCCCCCAATCTATAGCAACATGTTGGTATAGAACCACGGTGTTTTGCCAAAGATCCATTTTAATTAATTAAGAGAAAAATGACATTTTGTAAAATCACTTTTTTGACAATTTTTGAAAAATCGTCCGATTTCAAATTTTCTTTCTTCGTTACATTCAACTTGCCTGACTGACCAACATCTGCAACTTTTCCCTTTTAAAATCTCAAGAGAAAATGCCTCTTTTGGCATTTTGCAGCAAATCAAATCCCACTAATACAGTCAAGCAGACAACACCTCTGGGACAGCCCCTCTTACCAGGGAATCTTGGCGTCATGACAGACAGTGATCAACAAAACCTGTGGTCTCCCAAGACTCTAGTTATATTGACAGTGTGACGTAACTTCCTTTTACAATAAAAGCCACTTCATGGTATTGATGAGGTTTTGCACCGAAAAGACATGGGTTGAAGTCAGTGTCATTTCCTCATTTGCTGTATAATTTGAGAACTGGACTTGGAACAGCCCCAGGCCTAGACTTCAGACTATAAAATCGGTAAAGAGGGGCTGTCCCAGAGGTGTTTCTACGTGACTGTGTGAGTGGGATTTATTTGTACTAAAAAAATGCCAAAAGAGGCATTTTCTCTTGAGATTTTAAAAGGGAAAAGTTGCAGATGTTGATCAGTCAGGCAAGTTGAACATAATGAAGAAAGAAAATTTGAAATCCGCCGATTTTTCAAAAATTGTCAAAAAAGTGATTTTACAAAATGTCGTTTGTCACTACGATCCAATTCAATGCATATAGCGGACCCATTCATTCTTGATCGAGCACCAATCACGTGGATTTTACTGTGTATTGGTCCGCTAGAACTTTGTTGCCATCTTTCGGCAATACGCCCAGCTGACTGCTCCTATTGGAATGAAGTTGACGTAGATAATTGAGCACTGGCAAAATGTATTGGACCGATAGTGAAAGTGGGATTGTCAGGCGGCGCTGGCAAAATACGTCATCTCCCGGCTTCTACATGTAGGCCAATAGTCTATGTGTTAATGATAATGTGTCATGACTTCATTGTTTACATTCAATGTTGTATGTTATTTTGGACTTTTGGGACATGGCAATCCACCAAACTGAAAACTTTCGGTATCAAAAGAATTTCTAGAGGGGCATGCCACCAACAAATTACTCATAAGACAACGAAGGACTGGACACAAACAAACAAAATACGCGAAAATACCCGTGGTACATTATATTTTAGGCACTGCCAGATGAAAATTCAAGGTATAAAATATAAACTTTTTTCAGTGTCTATACCTATTAGGTTGAAAGTACGCAACGCTTCCTAAGATATTCTAATGTATGTAAAATTCGAGGGAAATTAGCGTTGGGGACCAGGGCCCGTATTCATATAACTCCCCAAGTGATATAAATGTAGGTGGGACACCTATTTTTGTGCCTACATGTAGGTGGGGTACCTATCATTACATTCATAGGTGCACTAACTTCTAGGTACCCTACCTATGTCTAAACTGGTACTCATAAAAGATCTTAGTACCCCACCTTACTCGGTACTCCACCTAATGCGTTCCTCAGGCATAATTCCTTTTATGCAATCAAGATTACATGGTTCTCATTCATTTTGAGCTTGCATAATCTTAAGATAGGTACCCCACTAAGACACCAAAATAGGTACCCCACCTATACTTATACCAAGCCTACATCGCTCGTACAGCTCATTAGCATCGGAGTCATCTAGAGGGTGAAATCGCTCGCGAAATCCCCTCTCGCATGGAAAAGCCCTCATATGTATTTCAATCTGCGTTCCTATCATTAGCACTGCCATTTTAAACTGTGATTTTCTATTTTACCTAAGTTTATACCACCTCTCGAGGTGTCCTATACCTAGGGGCACATATAGGCACCCTGTCAACGCTAAGATGTTTCATGAATATGACCTTATGATAGGTACCCCACTTAGGCGTCAAAATAGGTAACCCTGCCTCCTGCGTTTGTATCACTTGGGGATAGGCAGACCACCTCCATAGGTAGGGTGCCTAAAGTTAGGTGCACCTATATTTGGGAAATTATATGAATACGGGCCCTGGTTCAAGTGCTCCCTGCTCGTTACTCCGGTTGTAGGTGCCTATATTTTATTTCCCGGCGTCTGCCATAAATATCGATACCGGTACTGCACACTATAAATGCTGAAAATTTAGGCAGGATTGGATGACTTTCACCTGTGTCCATTGAGGAGTTGAAAACTGGGTCAAGAAAAAAAGTCAAGAAAACTCGGAATATTCTTCCTAACTGTACAAGTGGCATATACATGTACAGATAATTTGAGACTGCCAAAGAAACATGATTTTGTAGGTTTCAGAAAATGTATTTCTTTGATAATAATACAGCGAATATCAAAATGAAACTATAACATTACAAATGTACAATGGTCATGTGGTGGTGAGACGACTCACTGAGGTTAGACTGGTACCCTGTCAGGCAGAAATTTTCATAGAGATTATCTACTCACTCCAGCAGGAGGACTACCTGCCAGAGTGGGGTAGGCATGGATGCAAGCAAGGCCTAGGCCTACACCACGGCACCCACTTGTGCACTGCTCAACTGAACTGCAGAGTTTATCTGCCCTCACAAAAACGAGACGAAAAAACAAAGGACTCCCAGCAGGCCTGTAGGCTACTGCATAGCTAAGTACAGTCTGCATATCGTGAAAAAACTCACGCCTCCTCGTAAACTTTCCAGTATCCAACCCCAGTCGAACATCATCCGGCTGCTGTCACATCAGTGGTCAGGTCATACAGTTCAACCGTCAAAATGCACGTGTTCCAGGCTATATTTAGAACACCCATAATATTTCCACTCTCCACGCATAAAAAGCGTCTCCACGCCTAAGAACCTGCGCGGAAACATGCGCAGATGTGGAAAAACGAATTAGGCAGAATCCCGACTAATTCAATAAAAGATGGTGGTCCGTGCTTGTCGTTATAGTGCAGTAGAGGGGAGGTTTTAAATAGGCACTAGCCTTCTTACCAATCCCGTGTATTCCTTTTAATATGTACATTTTGATTAATGTAAATAATAAAAATATGTTTAAAGTAATTGGCCAGAGGGGCATACTTTTCAGTAATTACACGTATGTAAGTGTTGTAAGTGATGAACTTTCCAATATATCCCTATTCAATCATGAAATAAATCAGCCGCTTTGAACGAATCCACTTTTAAAAATGTGTAAATTCGTGCGCCGCCAGAAAAACGGGCAACGTTTCTGGACCGGCGCCTGTGGCTTGATGACGTCACACGAGGGCGAGGTCGGTCGACGTCACAGTGGTGGACGTCAGCAGTCATATGATAAGACAGACGTAGCGATCATCACTTGTCACTGTAATCAGCTGTTTCTCGATAAATCTGGTTTATAACTGCGTTGTCTACGGGTTTTTTTAAACAACTGAGAACTCTTCATGAATTTCTCAAAGATTTTGTGATTTATATGCCTGGAAGCGGTTTGTTCGACGGACCATTGCTGACTGGTCAAGCAGGCCCTAATTAATTGTGAATGCCCAACATGCTGCAGGTCCGGTTGGGCCAAATGAAATTACGAAATCATGAAATTCACAGGGCACTTGACTGACGTCGTATAGGCGATACAATGCATTTCATGTGCACATTGGGTGAGGTCAAATAAAAAAGTTAACTAATAGTTAACCCTAAAGTTAACTTTTAGTCGCTATAACACTTGAATTTGACCTCCCCCTGAGAGTTGAGTCAACTCATAGTTAACTACGAGTTAACTAAGAGTTAACTAAAAGTTGACACTTTTTTGACTATGAAGTAACCCTGTAGTTAACATAACCCCAGGAAATCGTACAGAGTTAAGAAAAATGTACTACAGCTCATGTACATGAGGAGATAACCGCCTGGCAGTTAACTTTTAGTCAACACGAGGGGAGGTCAAATGTTAGAGTTAGGAGTGTCAGCCATGTTTGCTGTTCCAATGCATCAGATTTTTGCTTTTAAGGCATGCAAGAGGCGCAGAAAACTTTGTGAGGACCCCTGCTTACAGTGGTGAGCCAATAGAAAGACATATGTGACTGACTCAGGTGCAGTTTGATGACCTTGTGTACTCAGAGTTAACTAACTGTTAGCTTTTAGTTAACTGAGAGTTAATTAATAGTTAACCTGAAGTCCGAGTTAGGGGTTCAAGTTAACTATTTTTTCATGGTTATCCTGGGGTTATCTTGGTGTCAACGTTAACTATGAGATTTGACCTCACCCATTGCGTGTTTGGCTCTGCACCCTGTCCCGATCTGACTTTTAGAAAGTGAACGTAGGCCCACCTAGGCCGAATTGCCATCAGTTACAGGCGAACGCCCGATGGGGTCCGAGTCGGTCCATAGCTATAGCTGTTAATTTTGGCCTTGGCGTGAAGGGGGACTGTCAACTAAAAACGTAACACACCAATATTCCAAACCATGAAGCCGCCGTTCAAAGTCCACCACGTCGAAATCCATTTCGCCCTCCGGCTCGGGGTCATCAGAGCCGTAGGCCTATTCAGGCTCAAATTGGTTTGGCTGAAAACGAAATTCGTGCCTCCAGACTCTTCAAACTCATGTACCGGCACATGTATGTCAATGAGATCTTCAGTCGATGATGAAGGGTTGGAAGGCAGATGGATCAGATGATATTTCTGCTTCCAAATGTGGCGCAAAATTATTGCCAGCCGTTTGTTTGTTTGAAATTATGTTTATTTGATGAACTAAATGATACATTAACAAGGGCCATCGCAGAGCATTATTGGCCCTTTAGATGAAAAACAAAATGAAGTTACACACAGATAGTCAGAACAGAATGACAATTGTAGAAAGGAAAACAAGGCAAACAATTAAATAAAAGAAACACATGGGAGGTAAATAGTTTGTGGCTCCGCTCAGGGAAACACTTATATATGTATGCACATATGTATACACTGTATACATATATGCACTATTAGAGAGAGACGTTCCCTAAAAAATTATTGCCAGCCGTGATGATGTAAAGCACGTGACGGTGGTCGAGGACCATGACGTCGCCCTCGTGTGACGTCATCGACGTTCTTGGGGACTCGCGCAAATGGGAAGTTTTTTTTCGAGGCGGTCTTTTTAAAAACGCTTCATTTTCGAAACTTGTCGGTGTTGAGGACTTTTTTGGTCTAATATGTCGCATTTACTGATAAATACGTAAGATAAATCGGAGAAAATACGCCTCTGGCCAATTACTTTAAACAAGAGTGCAGTAGATCGTAGCGCTACGTAGCGGATTGGAATGACAAGGAACTAGTCTACACTGAGGTCACGCTCGAGTGATTCCTAAACAGTGGCAACAGTGGTGAACTTATCAGGATGGTTTTCCTGTTATTGCTGGTAATGTGTCTTCGACTTCTACTTCATGGCCCCTTAATACTCCTTCTGACACCACTTCTACCNAATAAAATGGGAACCGAAAGTAGCTTTCACACCGAGATATTACAGCCTTTTAGCTGTATCCAGGCGCAAAATATTCTCTTTTAAGAATCCAAAAGAAATTTGTTTTCCAGCATCTGTAGTTCTTAAATCTTCTTCTGAAATGCTGATCTAGGCATGTTTAAATCTGTGACCCAGCTCAGCAAAATGAGTCGGAAGTCGCTCAGAAGAAGACGAAAATGACACCAGACAACAGTGTTACAGAAGTCGACAAAGTCAAATTTCACAATGGGCAGACAATCCTGAAATCAACAAACCGTTGGTGTCACATTGGGCATGTGGCATCTTCTTCTGTGCGTAATCCGACACATTTGCCGGGTCACATTTTGCTGAGATTAGGCCTACATGTTTTGCCGAGTTGAATTCAAGGTAAGTTATATTTCAAGATCTTGTAAAAGGGATGCGGCCTGATTGGTCCAGTAGAGGAGCAATATAAAACGTGGAACTAAAATCGACGGCATGCCGGTGTGACAGGAATCAACGTCCTAGAAATGCAGTCCGCCGAACCCACAACTGTAAGGTTATATTCGAATGGTCATGGCCCCTGTTTCATAAAGTGACTTTAAGCTAATGGTACCATTAACTTCAATGCATTTTCCATTGGTTAGGATACCATTAGCTTAAAGGGCCTCTAGAGGCAGCTCGCCATTAGGCTACTATCAGTACCGGTTCTTCGGCCAGGCGGCGCCACTTTAACGTAATAATCACTGGTACGAGGTATTCAACCTGGGTTTTCCCCGGGGTTTTCCCCTGCCATGCTGGCTGCCTCTAGAGGCCCTTTAAAGTCACTTTACGAAAAGGGCCCTGGGGCCTGTTTCATAAACTGACTTTAAGCTAATGGTACCATTAACTGAATGTATTTTCCATTTGGTTAAATGTACCATTAGCTTAGTCACTTTATGAAACAGGCCCTGGGTCTCTATAGCAATATACATTCTAATCCCTCGCTGAACAATAAGACCGGACTTTGATTCCAGGGGACTTTGATCCCTGTCACACCGGATTGTTTGAAACCATCGTTTGCAAAACAACAGCGCCATCTTTAGACGAGCTACGTCATCACTCCAAACTTCAATTTATGCTATTTCTTGTCATGTAGCCTAGGTCTACTGAATCATTAAGCGAGAGGAGCAGACAAAGGGGGCAGGTAACTAATGACATCTGATCATAAAGTATATACACTAGATAGTTTTCGCCGCCATGCGTCAAAATATATAAAATATCTTCAGCAACACTTATGTACATTGTGTACATGTACATAATTTATAGGAAGCCACAGCAGACGATCCCCTTTTCATTCTGGTCAGACACACTTCTTCTGCATCCATCCTATCGCTGGAAATTTGAGTAGGTGGCAAATTGTGACAGGTACTGCCGAACAATGTCGTGGACAAACTTATACTGCTCCTGGAAATCACAATGTAGCCTGAATGTACTACATGTAAATGTATTTCATATATAGCCTAGATTCGTAGAAACATCTGTTGTTATTAGGGAGGTTTCGCAAGCGCCCGGTTAGGCCATACGACGACGTTTATCTATTGTTTGGGTATACCCACACAATGGGAATAAAATCTAGCTTTAACTACCGATTTTTAAGCATTTACTTGTACCCGTATGAATAAAACTGTAGGAAATGCTAGGAAAATTTAGGTTTTCCTTCATGTAAAGCAAATGCTTTTTAGCATCTTGTGTTTGCTTCGAAATTAAGTAAATCATTGTGTACGTATGAATAAAGTCGAGCATATGCTTTTTACTAGGCAGGAAATCCTTCGAATTTTCAAGGTTGCCCCAGACGTGGATTGGAAATTTAAAGCTGATCTTAATAGATATAAACCCCAAGCGGCAGAGGCCGATCTACAATAAAGGCGCTGTGGTTTTGAAGATCTCCATGAGGAAATAAAGCGATCGGAATTGTCGTCATGCGAGCAAGCAGTCTTCGTGGCGCGTACAGAAAGAGGTTGGCGAATCGATCAGACGATTGTGGGTTCGAATCTCGGTGCCATCACATATTATTTTTCGTTTTTTCTCATTTGGCAGCTGTGCTGAGATCTTTACTGTTCAAGAGCGTGGTGGCAAGTGAAACCAACTGTGACCGTCCGAGAGGGTGTATCGTTTT
>NMRB01000382.1:0-14676 GCA_002633025.1 Notospermus geniculatus | reverse complement strand
TGTAATAGAATCTAATGCCCCCCCCCCCCCCCCATGTAAGGTGACCCCAACAATACAAAGCGGCACCGCTGAATTGGACTCTGCAGAGATCAAGCCCCTTAAAACTTGGTGTCCACTAGGGCGTGGACAAGACACGGAATGCAATATTAGTAAATCCTCGTTCATTCAGCAACCTCTCCGCATACTGTCATATTCCGTTCCCTGTCTGTATTATTCCTAAACATTCCCCGGTGTTTCTGCACTTTTGGGAGAGGGTAATTCCCAACACTCATTGACGCGGAAAGTATGCCGAAATGACATAGTTTGCTTCCGCACCCCTTCCTAATGTTGTCGGCGCTCTAGTGGACGCCACCCATAATCCTGTGACAAACGATACAGGGGGACAACAAGGAGACGGGGACATTTATAGATTGTATCACACCTGCCTTCATGTTGGATGAAACTTTCTTCAGCTTTCAACCTGATATTACACAGTAAAGCAATATTATTGTCTGTTTATGACAATCGCAAGACAAAGGGCCTTTACCCCACTGGAATATTTTTCTGCCTGATCAGTCCCAATCAAGCCCATCACGGTGATCATGGTGATCAAGCCATCAGCTCTGCCGGCTTTGAACGATCAAAGCGATCAGGGGGCTGTTTCATAAAGTGTGACTTTAAGTATTATTGGTACCTTTAACTTCAATGCATTTTCCATTTGGTTAAAGGTACCATTGGCTTGAAGTCACTTCGTGAAACAGGCCCCAGGCTGTGCACGGCGATCCCGCTGATCATACTAATCCAAGTTGATTGGCTGACCACAAAAGAACGGACATGCGCAGAAAACCAAATCAAATCTGATTATTATGAAATGGGCATTACACGGCTGTGGTCAACCTCGTACTGGGCTTGTTCGCGCCCGTCCTTGGTAAGAGATTGTACATTTTGTTTTTGTATTTACAAGCATTGAACAAGTATCTTCTTGTCTTCCACTTGTTGTTGCCAGAGTTGTACCATCTCAATCAGCTGGAGAATTGACTCTGGGGAAGTTGGGGTCATCAATCCATCCGGCCATGTCTGTAAGTGGAACTGGCGAACTTGGCTTGTTGATTTCCAGGTTCGTCCCTGATGAAAGAAAAGCAAACTTGTCGTAAACTCGCCGGGAAGCCGGCGGACCAGCCGCATTAATCTCACCAAACACTCTCCCAAACACCTCAAATCAAGCGCGGCCCATTTTAAAGCGATGTACTCGGGCTCTGCAGTAACTGCACATCGATAGTTCCTCTATTACCCGCACGGTGGCAGCGCTATATTTTATGAATGAAATTCCAAGCGAGCCATCTCATTATAATACTACGGAATTTACTATCACCAATCAGTAGCGAGGAGGGTGACCATGGTGACATGATTGACAGTGTCACTCAGTGAGTGATGACGACAAAGACGACTCGGAGTCATCCGCAAAACATGCAAAGGATGGTGTTGGCCGGGGTTCAACGACGTCCAGGAGGTACACTGCTAAGCCCTCATTAGTGCTACAACAACTTTCTGTCTTCACACGCCGCCATCTGACAAAACTTTGCGGCAGCGAGGCGAATTCTCTGGTCAGTCTTCCTTCGGATTTTTCCGCGCCATGTTTGTTGTCAGTCTGTCGATCTCGTTCTCGGAAACCCCGTGAGATTTTGAAATTATTCCGGCAGTAAACACTAATATCGCCCAAAGTCATTGAAATAATATTAATAAAAGATTTTTCATGGACGTTTTATTGTATAAAACGTAGACGATACCGTAATTTGATGGTTCAAAGGTGCTAGAAATCACACGAGATCAGTTAGCTAGCTATGAAGGAAATTGGGGAGCTATCGCGGGTCGCGATAGTTGAACGAGATTTCATTTTCAACCCTCGCGAGTACATCGCTTTAAGCACATGGGTCATGACTCATCCATTTATACAACGTCAGAGCTGAGAGTTGCTGCATTGGGAATGCAAACAGCTTCTCTTTTTAAGAAATATTTAGTCGAGAACCGTGAGCTCTAATTTTGGCGCGTTTTTCTCTGAAGACAATAGGCCCTATTGTGCGATTCGTATGTAATGCAGGAGGAAACCGGAGCACCCAGAGGAAACCTACACTGTCAGAGAGAGTCACCCTCTCCATCACAGGAGTACCGGTGTAGTATAATCAGATGCACCCCGTAAGAGAATGCCTCCCAACAACAGACTTTCAAGTGGCAGTTACAATGGGGCATGCATCTACTGACCATACCTTCATACAATAGACATCAGAGACGGGGTGCATCACTCTGATTATATATTAGCCTACAACGGGACCGACTGGAAACGAACCCACACCTCAGAGGTGACGATGTTTCCATTCATCACTCTGACAGTCCAAATGGGGTTCCTAGCTCGATAGAGGGCAGCACACCAAAACCGTCCTAATACAATGGACGTCTTTTGTGGGGGAAATTGATCAGGACCGGGATGTCAGTTTCATTTCAATAGTTTCGACCACTAGTGACACCTATTGAAGCAGTGAGCAAGAATCCCCATTCGATTGATGCACACACGATCGAATATGGAAATGTATTTCTAAGGGTAAATCTCTCACCTTCATTCGAGTAACTCGAGAAACTTCGAAGTTCCTGATGACTGTAACACCATCGCGGGATGACTCTGTTTCTTTACCTTCAACCATCAAAGGTCCGAATTCAATTTTCTCTCCTTCTCCTGGCCAGTAGATGGGAGAATGCTGAAGGCAACATCGGAAGTGAAATCAGCATGAAAGTGATAGACATGATAGTGAATCACATATGAATTATAATAGAGGGAGTTTAAAGGGCCTCTAGAGGCAGCTCGTTATTAGGCTACTAACAGTACTTCTACTGTGCAACAGGTGGCGCTAGCAACCATGAACTCATGAATTGTGAATCAGATGTTGACATTGATGAAATTTTACTTCAAAAATGATGCCCAACTTGGATCATCATGCCACCAATTCTGTGTTAGTAATCACATCAAAATCCGCTAAAAAGCTGCCTCTAGAGGCCCTTTAAGAAATCAAACGATAAACGTTAACTTTACGACAAAGCTATTTCTGTACCGAAAAGGCAATATAATCTGGTGAAAGTTATGGTGTAGTATGAAAAATAATGTTGTGGTAAAGTTTACGTTTATCGTTTGATTTCTTAACCTCCCTATTACCAGAAGTTATCACACGATACTAATGACTCACTCTCCACTGATGGGTCCGTTTAACCTAGTCCTTACTAGGGCCTACTATGCACTTGGTAATAATAAATTATGTTTTTACTCGAGGATAATAGGGAGGTTTAAGAGGTCATCTTACTGACGGTAACACCAACGTTAACGCCTTTTTTACATTGCAAAAAAATGCCCGCCAGAAATATCGTTAGCATTAGTGTAAGGTTAACGAAGTGATTTCTTAAACTCTCGATTGTCAAGGAATATAACTTTCCAGGGATTTCACGCCAGACATCTTGACATGGCGGCAGCAGCTGGTAGTTAGCCTACCTTATCATCCTCATCAACAATATTCATCATGACGACGGTAGAAACGCACTCGTCATCATCTAAGCGCCAGAAATCTTTGACAGTGCGAGGCAGCGGCATCTGGGTCACGATATAGTCATTCTTACCGCCACACCCCTGTAGCGAAGTAAAAAACAGCCTGATTTATTTAAAATTTGTTAAACTCTAACTGATGAAAATAATCGTGGAGTCGTACACACTCTCTTTATAAATCGGCCGACAAAAGTCGGCAAATCACCATTTCATGATGTTGCCTACCAAGCGGGTGCTTTGTTACAACTGATAATGTAATCGGTTAGACATTTTACTACATTATCAGTCGATTATTACATTATCAGTTGGACAGGGCGTTGATAATGTAATAATTTATTACATTATCACTTTATCGGTCAGTTACATGTATTACATTATAGGTTCTAACGCACCGTCAAATGTCTTGGTGCCTTCACACTACCAACATGGAAACTAGAAACTAGACAGATTTATGAAGACAGTGCGTATCCGCATCTGGGTGTGGTCAACGTTTTTTGATAATATAACTTGCTGCAGAATTCAATGCACAACATTCACAATGCAGCCAACCTATTGTTGATCCCACTGTCCACAAACTACGGGAAAATATCACATTCCTCATATCGTCAGTCCGTCAATATTAATGACCCACGTTAGTATAAGAATAGATATAACATTTATATTGGTTGCATTGAGCTGTTCTCTTAATACTTCACTTGATCTGCGGGCAAAAACTGACTCATTAAATGTCCAGGTACCTTATTCACGGAGCTCTCGTAACTTACGGGAGTGCGCAAACTATTGTACTTTGCGGACAACCGATTGTTCACTATCAGACTGACAATGGATTTGCGGACCCTTAAAGTTACGGGGGCTTTGTGAATAAGGTCCTAGGGTCCTTATTCATGAAACTTCTTTATTCTAAGTGTGACACAAATGACAAGTGCCACACTTTGACTTATGTTAATGTATGTTCATGAATATGGACCCAGGAGCCGATATGCAGGTATTTTCCAGTGTATGACATGTACAGCAGATGTAACAAAGGACAGCCGATACAACGTGATAAAAGTGACAATGATAGACTCTACATGTAATAGCATCAGGTTTCATAATAACTAAAACATCATATACATACGGTCAGAAATACAGCATTGATATACTCATCCCAGCCATCCTCTGCCAAAGAGAGTATCGGTCGAGAAGAATCAGCTGAAAATAATAAATGCAGCTCTCAGTGTGTGAAAATAGAACAATTTACATGGATCTCATTCTAGTTCTCTTTCACTGTTTACTGGCTATCAGGCTCCGCTAAAGGGCGGCGCACACGAGCGACAATTTGGACCGATTTGTCGGCCGACTTGGCTTCCGACCGCCAAAGCGACAAGATTTAGCACTTCTGATTGGCTGATGTCTAGTCGCGCCACCAGTCTCGTCGGCGGTCGCCCAGAATTTGTCGCTCGTGTGCGGTGCCCTTTAGCAAGCGGCAGGTCCAGGTGTAATGTTTTTCACTGCCCCCCGTTTGCCAATGCCCCCAAACAAAAGATTGACGGAATAAGCGGCAACGTGACAATGAGGGAGGCACTGATCAGCATGTCTTTCTGTATTTGAGTGCCCGCCGAACAATAAAGCGGGCATTGTCATACGGGGGCATTCTCAGACATTACACCTGGTTCGAATCCAGGCCGGGCCATATGGGATTTCATTCCCGGGTCTTCACGTCCGTCGCATGGGGGACAGTAAGCCATGGTGCCTTGTACCTTGTGTCTTTGCAAGGGCAGGTAAAAGACCCCATCCAACAATGCCCAAGTGAGGAACATGAGTAGCTTGAGATGGCCTCCCGCTCCGTACCAGGGCCAATAATGCTATAGCGTCGGCCCTGACGGAAAAATGAATACAAATACTATTTACTGGGGCATTTCTGACACCGAGCCTTTTGACCTATAATCTAAAACATCCCCCTAAGAACCTAAGTACGACAGTGCTTTCGGTCGGGTGTGTAACAGGGTGCCTATCGGCGGTCTAATAGTTATTGGGAAAATGCGCTGTAACTAACTGCCGATAGGCGGCAGTAGCATTATCGGACTTTCTCTGCTGTCGGCCCTGGATGTTTCAAAAGATGTAATAGTTAGGCATATAACCGAAGAACGTTTGTGTTAGAACATCCCATTAATTAGTGCCTACCCCTTTAAGTACAACTTGTAACTATCCTGATAAAGGAGGATTTAAAAAGTAAAAAACTCCTACAACCCATGAATAAAACGTTGGGCCCTACACACTGTTCAACTCGGAGTTTGTAAGGCGAGACAGGTCTACTGGTCCTCGAAACACCTCATTCTCGTCTCTCTCCATACAGGTCGGCATTCGCAACGACCTGAGGCGAACTGCTTATCTATCCACTGGGCGGCGCACTTCACCTGGGAGCCAAGTCAAAGGCAGCCATGTTGTTTATCAACAAACCCACGTGACCGACCGTGTGACTATTTTGGCCGAATTTTGGCCTGTTAAGATATCCAACCTTATTTCCTGGATAATTTGAGGCATATTATATATAAACTTACCGATATCTCACCCAATCTGCCAATTATTGATCAATAACGCAACGTTTTTGTGTGACCTATTTCGTTCTTGCGCGGGGTGTGATGAGGCGACCGCATCCAAACCACCAGAAACGCATTGAAATCGTTGCGCATTCAAGATGGCTGCCTTGGAATTGTGTCCGAGGGGAAATGCGAGTGTCTACAGAAATTACCGAGCAGTTGCCTTCGGAAGCTCCGAATGACAGGTCGGTAAACTAATTCATACCTGGCACAATACTTGGATCCCTATTTTTATCCGCAAACTTTGTGGTGGCACTTTCACCAGGGGTCACTTCATTGGTAACAGCATTCAGGTACTTGAAATAGAGAGAATCATTGCTTATCGTCTGGACGCAAATAACTGCGATTTTTCGAAGAAGTTGTACCGGGTACTGTATTGATAACAGCAAGGTTTTTGCACTTTTTACATGTATCTCTTCGATATCCAACAAAAGCACCAAGAACGAGACATAAAATGATATCAAACGACATTAGTCATCTCCGAATCTCGTTTTATACCTTCGATGAATGAAAATTCAGAATCCGTCGCATGGCACACTATGGCACCCATTAGGGTTTTGAAAAAATCCCGTTTCCATGGAAACCGAAGCCAAGTTTGGCGTATCTTGGAAAATGACGATATCTTAACCTTCAGAAATGATATTCATGGCTATACGTATGATCATAGGGCGGGTTTATTTTTGACACATTGCCAATTCATGAAACGTCAAGGCCATTTACAAATGTCAAGGTTATATACAATTTTCATCATTTTTATTGTTCGCTGAAAATAGGAAAACTAGGAAATGAATCGACTCTCATTGATACCCGAACTTGATAACAATGTCGTATTTGTCCTAAAAATTTCACATTAAAGCGATGTACTCGCGAGGGTTGAAAATGAAATCTCGTTCAACTATCGCGACCCGCGATAGCTCCCCAATTTCATTCATAGCTAGCGGGATTCTTGAAACTGATCTCGTGTGATTTCTAGCACCTTTGAACCATCAAATTACGGTTTTATTTCAATGAATTTGGGCGACATTAGTGTTTACTGCCGGAATAATTTCAAAATCTCACGGGGTATTTCCGAGAACGAGATCGGCAGACTGACAACAAACATGGCGCGGAAAAATCCGAAGTGTGAGGAAGACTGACCAGAGAATTCGCCTCACTGCTGCAGGTTTAGTCAGATGGCGGCGTGTGATGACAGAAAGTTGTTGTAGCACTAATGAGGACTTAGCAGTGTACCTCCTGAACGTCGTTGAACCCCGGCCAACACCATCCTTTGCATGTTTTGCGGATGACTCCAAGTCGTCTCCGTCGGTATCACTCACTGAGTGACACTGTCAATCATGTCGCCATGGTCACCCTCCTCGCTACTGATTGGTCATAGTAAATTCCGTAGTATTATAATGAGATGGCTCGCTTGGAATTTCATTCATAAAATATAGTGCTGCCACCGTGCGGGAAATAGAGGAACTATCGATGTGCAGTTACTTCAGAGCCCGAGTACATCGCTTTAATTGCAACTAGAATACTTACGGTTTGGGTCATCAACGTAAATATCAAATGGCATTATTCAAGCACTTGCTCAGCTCTAGGCCTAACGATTGGCAGGAATTGTAGACCACCTGTGCTCGATCACTCTCAGAAATGAAGCAGATGAGAAAGCTAGGTCCTTCAAGGTCCTTCCATTCAATTCGGTAACGCGGCAATAATGCTTATTGTTATAACTAGGCCCAGTGAAATGAAAATGTCGTTCAACCCTCAAAACTGTTTCTTGTTATGTTGTAGCTGTTGTTATATTCCTACCTGGTACTGCTTTTTTAACAGACACTGGGATCCCGACTGGGATTTACCAGTTTTCCTCATCAAAGCCTGGTATTTATCGCTGTATGCTTCTGCTGTAATTCTGGTAATGCCAATCTGGAAGTACTCTGCCAGTGACTCATGGACATACTCATACTCCGTCTGAAAATGCAAAAATTACATCAGCAGATGCGAGACATTGTCCCACAGCATGCTTTTTTACCTCGCTCCTCTTCATCCACTTAGAACGTGTATGTCGAGGAGCGAGACCAACGTTCTGCTATGGGAGGATGTGTTACACCGGACGGAAATGCTCAGGTCGTGTAGCGCTGAATGAGCAGTTCATCTGAGTTTTTCTGAAAGGTTTCAGGACAGACTGGGGAAAGTGTCAAGTCGGATGAGAACCTCTACTGTAGTTGATATCTGACTGTAAACCAAAACTTTAACTTTTTAACTTTTTCAAAGTCTTTTAAAGCACGACTATATGCGTTCGGTGACTAGCTCTTTCTCCCTCCACACCTCGATATGACTGGTCCCCTGTCCAGCCGTATATAGCCAGTGATAACACCAAGGCTGGACTGATACTATATCATGGCAGCCATAGCTTCACCACTTGACAAGTTCAACGTGGGGTAAGGTACAGATGCTTCAACTCATTCGTTTGTGTGTGAGAACACACAGAATACCTAATTGGTCAGTTACCGGTACATCATTCAAATCGATAGATTTGAACAGTCTTGTCGAGCATGCATTGACGAAATCATGATCAACCTCACCACCATGAATTAGCTCTGTGTGTAAATGGTGTAAATGGTGTACATCGAGCGTGTGTATAATGCTACGAACGAGGTCGCCGTAAATGAGATGCACAACGACGGCGTCACGAAACTTAGTTTTGGATGCATAGCGTGGTGCTTTAAGTGACAAACTAGCGAAAAAGGTATAAGTGAACACAGAGACAACTCATACTAACTACAGGATCCAACCACTCCACACAACCTACCAAGTTCTGAACCATATCTGGTCTTTGTTCCCTAAGTTTGCCGACACAGTCACACACATTAACCTTCTTCTCGGCTCTACCCTGTCGGATCAGGTAATCAAGGGCTATGAACGTCCCTGTTCTGTCAACACCAGTGCTAAAACAGATCAATGAAAAATACTGAAAAGGTGAAAAAGGAATGTTAACTTGTAATAAAAAGTTGTGAGTGTTGCATCTTCTGGGCCCATATTCATAAAACCTCGCCAGCTCAGTTGGTTGCTAGTTGTGTAGGCCTACATTGGCCTGTACAAACTGGGCACTTTAGCAGGTAACTAAGCCTAGCAAAAAGTTTTATGAATATGGGCCCTGCACTCTAAAGGGGCTGTTCGTTTTCGTCACTTGAGGAATCTGAGTTGTGATCCTTGGGAAAACGGAAACAGCTATGCACATGCAAATTGCAGGGATTATTTGTTGTGCTGTACAGAATAATCGCTGCACTTTGCAGCTTCATACCTTTCTCCATTTCTCGAGGATCACAACTCAGATTCCTCAATTGACGAAAACAAACAGCCCCTTTATGAAAGGTTTTGTGGAATCAAAAACTGTGACTGGTGTCTTCCACAACATCAGAATTATAATGAGTTTCACTGATGGAATGCTATAGTCTGTTGAACAACCTGCAATGCACTAGTATTGGTGTTTTCCCGTAGCTATCGCCGTAGTCGTTCATCACTGTTTCCCTCAGGTTCAGCAGGCAGGAGGGGAACTGAGGAACAGCCACATCAGGCCAAGCAGTAAAGTGGTACTGGGTCACAAAGTGAGACTTTCTCTTCTGAAAACAAGAGAATTCGGTCCATCAGAAAAAAGAATGTAGTAAAAGTAAGGTCGTCTCCGAATTTCGCAAATTTTCCACCCCAACCCGAGTCTTCCTCAGGCACTTTCTGGTAGAGATCCCAGAAGTGAATGAGCTGGATCCAAATTATTGATTCGTAGTTATATAGCAGACATGACGGTAAAGGCCCGTTTGCACATGCAACTTTTCATATGCAACTTCATGCAACTTGTTGCATAAACCTGATGAGACCAAAAAGTTTCATAAAAGTTGCATGTGTAAACGGATATGCAACTTGTTGCAACTCGATCACGTCGGATGTTGCATCGATTTTTCTATGTGTAAACCGTCCCAGGTAGTTTGCAACAAGTTGCAAGTTGCAGCAACTTGCAACTTGGTGCAACCTAGTGTAAACGGGCCTTAAATGTTTCGGGCCACTTGTGCGTTTTGCGCTGCGTGATGCGTCAAATCTTTTGTTAGGAAGCAGAACGGCGGAAAATAACAAAAGACTGACGCATCACGCAGAGCAAAACGCACAAGTGGCCCGAGACCTTAAGTGTCGAGTACCACTATAGACCCTTCCTATAAATCAGTGGCTAGTGTTGAACTCGTAACAGTTGTGTTGTTAGGCCCTATATGAAGAAAAGAGTACATCACTCATTCATTGTTTCGTAGCTGGGATGTTTCAAATTTCTGATAGTCCTTGACAGTCCGGGAAATGTCTTTTAAAAGAAACGTTTCCGAGTTCGGACCCCCCGAGCTTCAGATTTCAGAATATGAGTATGAATTCGGAAACTGTTAGGCAGACGGCATCCGAATTCGGGCGCAAAAAAAATTGAAATCGAAATCGGGATATGAGAAATGAACATAGGATTGTTGAAGTCAAATTTTAGCAGCACTACTCTCTCATTTCACGGCGACGTTTGTACTTTTGTAGTGGCTTGTGGTAGGTTAGTTATTCTAAGTAATTTACCTTGTGATGCTATGTAAACCTTCTTTTTATCGTATCCCTAAAAAGTAAAAGAGACGAAGAGTAGCAAGAAATAACAGCACATCCATCCTTAGGCCTACTGACAAATGATATTTTCATCCAGAACAAGCAACGCTACATCTTGATATATCAAGGCCTACGATCACTTCACAGCCGCGGATCCAAGGGGGGGGGGCACACCCGGCCCGTGCCCCCACTATTTTGTGGAAAATCTTTAAAATCGACCGGGAAATTTTGAAAAGATGTTGAAATTTGACCGAGGTTTTCCGCGATTTGCACTGGCTGTGCCCCCTCTTTCCCATGATTCTGGATCTGCCCCTGCTTCACCCTTCAACTGCGCACCCTTCACCCTTCATATTTTGCCTCCTCATTTCTACTCACAGCTGATTGAGCGAGGCGGGAGTGATTGGAATGCTTGTAAGGACAAGATTTCATGTTGAAAATACCAGTAGGTCTACTGTAGGCCTACATGTACGTTATATTCTCTCAAACAAAATACAGTTGGTTGTAATGCTGAATGCCATTTCTGCTTCTCCTTCTGAATTTAAAGGGACTCTACAGGCAGCATCCGCAGATGTATCTTAATTGTGCTCATTACACCGATTGACTGGCATGAGAATTTAACACGGACAGTTATTGCATCCAATAGTGACGTCTACACTTAACATGAACATTTTAGTCAAAATCACTAGGTTGTCAGTGTTGCTAGTGCCACCTGTGATGAAGTGGCCGCACTGGTGTGAGCCAGATAGCTAGCTGCCTATATGGTCCCATTAGGCCTATATGTAACCAAGTTAGGTCTATCTTATTTAATTTGATGCATGCATCATATTTTCATGGTCGTTTCCTTACATCGATGTAGTTAGCATTGATGTAGTCGTTCATCTCATCTCCGACTGGTTTTAAATTAATCCGAGAACGGTCATCTGGAAAACAGAATTCAAATACAGGGAGTCCAAAAATGTCCAAGCTAAATTACGGAACCTAAGAATCTACACGTTTCCCACGAGCCTGAAGAGAATTGTCTTACAAAAATACCAATCTTTATTTCACCAAAGTCAGTCAAGCCAAACAGATGTCATTTTTTGTGCAGGTAAGTCACACTTTGTTCCTGAACCAAGTGAGTTATTTCACATCACTCCTGGTTGGGGGCTGACCTTGTTGTACAATAAATTACATAACTTCTGATTGCGATCAATAAAGACTTTTTTTTCATGTAAGATGATCCCCTACCTGGATTCGGGGAAACCTAGATTATGTGAGGTTGCCTGGTTTGGCTTGGACATTTTCTGGGGGGGGGGGGCACCATGTAGAATTTTACATGGATTTTACATGGTGTCGACTGATCAAGTTCAACAAAGTGATACTGGAGGCGCCAGGCTTTATTTGGAAGTGGACAACTTTTGATTCTACTGAACTACAGCAACATTGCAAGTGACTGTGTATCGATTGCTAGTGAAGGTAACATCTTCCGGAAGATTTGTTGCAACAAAATCTGATATTAATATATTTTGCATGATGTACACAATAGTGGTGTAACGTTTTTTAATGTTCTCCATTTGTAAGCGTTCCCCTTCTATTGTCTGACGGAATAAGATGCGACTTGACAAAGGAGAACCCACAGAAAATCGTATCGCTCTGTCAGCCAACGACTCCCAAACAATAAGGAACGCAGACAAACAGAAACACTGTCAGATGTTACACCTGTTGTGTAGCTTCGATCAGATTTCAGAGAACAATACGAAAATAAGCACCTAGGCCCTGATATTGAAACATTCTCTCTTACTTACACGCCACAATATCCCTGTATCGGTTCCGTGATGTATTCTCTGCCATTCGACCAATTTCACAAGATTTGACCAAACCACGAGGCAGGGTCTGAGAAAGGATACCATAGAAAAGATCAATCAATCAAAGCTGGACGGGAAAGTAGGTCATTTGGATCATCATCCAAACGGCCATCCTGCGTACCACTCTCGGGAAACGAGGCACATGTCGTAATGGTTGCAAAATAAAACACAAATATTATTTCACAGCGCCAACTCGGAACCCCTGAAAACACCCGACGATCTCAGCTTGCGTAGGACGTAATGGTACGCCCTGCAAGGAAATGGCGCTTCACAGTGTGTAGGACGTTATATCACGTCCTGAATCTTATGTGTCAAATACGTTTTTTGGCAAATTTTTTTGTAAGAAAGAAACATTTTTTCAAAAATTAATTACACAGTTAACGGTTAAATCTAATTCAGATCTTAATCTGTAAAACTGACCATAAATTCGTGCTTGAAATCGTCAGCTTTGTCTCCTTTCATCACCTGATTGTGCTGTGGAAGGTCGACACATGGAATACTGGCACCAGTTCCAACCGATTGGTAAATCCCTTCATCTACAAACAAGCCCCTGGTGGGTAATCGACGCGCAAACTTGTTGGCGACGAAATTATTCATTAGATAGAACAATCCGTATCGTAAGTGAGTTGCTTTTTCATCCGCTAAAATAGTGGAAACGGGCTTTAGGAACGTCATTTATAACGTCCCTCTAAAAACCTGGATGCTGTATAAAGATATAACACTTTTGCTCAAAGGAAGTGTTTGATGAAAAATAGTGTTAGGGAGAAATAGCAGTTTATGTTTTTCTTGTTTTGGCCCCCTAGTGGCAAATTCAAGCATCAGTTTTCACCGAAAATTCGTTTGTGAGTTGTTGTAATCAAGAGGTAGATATGTACGAAGTTTCAAAGCAACCATTACAAAAAGAGTCAACTTCGTAATTTCAGAAGAACTTTGACCCCTGTGACCTTGAAAAATAGGTCAAATTCAAAAACTCAAGTGTTATCTTATGTATCCTTATTAGATATACCCATGATAAAAAATTGACAAAGATCCATCTCTTGGTGAGGGAGAAATAACACTTTTAGTGATTTTGGTTTTGGCCCCCTAGTGGCAAAGTCGAGAATCAGATTTCAACGAAATTTTGTCTGTACGTTGCTATTACCTAGAGGTAAATGTGTAGAAAGATTCAACACAGTAGTTCGAACCATTATCAAAATACAGCCCTTTGAAATTTTTCACAAAACGCAACCCTGGAGGCCAAAATTGGAATCCAACCACGCTCAAAATCGAACTCGAGCTACATCTTGGGCCCATATACACATCCACCAAAGATCAAAAAGGTTCCTCAAACAATAAAGGCGCTAGAGCGCTAACAAACCAAAAGTTTACGTACGTACGTACGAACGTATTGACGCACGACAGACCACCACTCTACCCCAACCACAGCTTAAGCCCTACTGGGCCGTATTATTATTATTATTATTATTATTATTAAAACATTTATATAGCACCATATTCAAATAAATATTCGCTCTACGGTGCTTTACAATAGAATAAGTGCAAACCAACTTAAAACCAGATACATAAATCCATCGATGGAGATAAATGCCAACCAGTTTAAAACATTGGATTATAAGACATTTAGATGAGGCCTATATGTTAAAATGAGTTCTAAAGAGGTGAGTCTTCAATGCACGTCGGAATTGGCCAAGTGTGGAACAAACACGTACTCCAATGGGAAGAGCATTCCAAAGACGAGGACCAACCTGACTAAAAGACCTTGTTCCATATGTTTTGGTTCTCGTCTTTGGAATTTTCAGCAGACATTGGTCACCTGACCGCAGACTGCGTGTAGGCTGGTAGTAACTGACCAAATCACTGAGGTAATCAGGTGCCAGACCGTGCAATGCCTTGAAAACGCACATTAAAATCTTAAAATCGATACGGCAATGGACAGGGAGCCAGTGGAGCTGTTTCAACACAGGAGTTATATGATCAGTTCGCTTGGCGCGGGACACAGTGCGCGCAGCGCTGTTCTGTACTCGTTGCAACTTATTGATCAGATCACAGTTAATTCCATGTAACAGACCATTACCAAAATCAATCCTTG
>NMRB01000381.1:376472-392108 GCA_002633025.1 Notospermus geniculatus | reverse complement strand
CATTGTAACTTTCTTGCTCTCAGATGTCGTGTGCGCTGAGACCATTAAGCCTTCATGCTGAGAAACATGTCATCTTGCATGTCTTGTTCTCTGGGCAAATCTCAACTGAATCATCACCCTACATCTCGTACAATCCATCCACGTGCACAATTTATTCTGCCCGTGCAATGTTTGTGAGTAATATTCTCAATAGATTACAATCATTAGCGGTGAAGACACTAATTATCCTGATTGTGTGTAAGGAGAGAGCTCTCATTATCTCTTGTCAAATGTCATCACCATCCCTTATCTTTTTATAGCGATGAACTTAGTAATCTCCCACATATCATACTGTGCTTAAACAGTCTTGAATTTCAATAATATTTTATGATATCTGTATTAAAATAGGTGCGAGTAGCACAACAGAAGTACATTCATACTTTCCGATGTTGTTTCGTATGATTTTAAAGTTTTTGGCGTCTGAATCCGGAAGCCTTCTTTATTCGGACTCCCGAGTCCAAATTCAGAAATGTTTCTTTCAAAAGACTTTTCCCGGACTGAGGTGGCATACAAATAAGCTATACTACTACATGTATGTCAGGGACCACTCACGACTGGGGACAAGTCTCACCAACATGATTTTGGTTTCTCTTTGATTTCCATATCTTTCTTGAGTACAGGTACTGTGCTGACTATCGAGGTGCAGCGAGCATGTTATGATGAAGATGGTGTTGATCCAGAGAAGACTTACCTCCTTCCTAAAACATACATGATTGAGTTTGTCCGTGTTTTCTACGTTGCTGGGGAGGCCAAGATAGAGGAGATAGGTAAGGTGAATGGCCTACTCATTGTTTTAATCAAGCAGGGTTTCCGCCAGAAAAAAAAATGAGGGTACGGACCAAAAAAAAAATTTTTTTTTGAAAAAAAAATTTTTTTTTGAAAAATTTTTATTTTTATTTTTATTTGTTTATTTTGGTTTTAAACGATGTTTAGTGCCATTTTAGGCGTATTTTGAAGCATAAAATCACTTTCCATCAAGAAATATGATGTTAAATGGTGAAAAACAATGAATACTGCTGATAAATATGTGAATTTATCAAATTTTTGAGGGTACGGATCCGTACCCTGGAAAAATTTTAGGGTACGGAATTTTACCCATTTTACCCTCTGGCGGAAACCCTTTCAAGTGCCTGAGTTTGTTGTCTGTTATGTTGAACAGCCAGGGTAATATTTGCCTTTAGCGATAGCTGTGATGTTTGCCTTGATACGGTACATTGTTGCACTGTTTTTCTCGACCAATTGCGTTTATCTCCATAGATATCGATATTAAATAAATTACCCTGCTCTTTGTCTTCATCAGTTGTCTTTCTGTTTGTCTTGAATAAACAGCCATATTGTTTGTCTTGATCATCAGTCATTGTTGTTTGTCTTGATCAACAACCATATTGTCTGTCTTGACCAACTGTTATGTTTGTCTTGATGAATAAACACCCATATTGTTTGCCTTGTCATGTTTGTCTTGATAAATAAGCAGCCATATTGTTTGTCTTGATCGTCTGCCAGTTGTTGTCTGTCTTCATCGACAGCCATATTGTTTGTCTTTATTAACAGTCATATTGTTTATCTTGATCAAGAGCCTTTCATCGCGATTAGTTGTCTTGTGTACTCTTTGTCTCAATGAATAAAATGCTGTTTTCAGCGTATGCTAACTTGGTCATTTTCGCATACCTTTTACAAATTCTGCCACACTGATTTGATGAATTCAATTCTGCAGGTTGTGCTGACTTTGCACCTGACAAACTGACCAGCAGCGGCTATGACAGATATCAAAACATCTTCCGCCGAGCGAGTATGTGGATCCGCACACAAACGGGCATCCGTGTCACCAACGTACAATCAGTAAATTGCAAATTCAAGAAAGGTAGTGTGCAGAATTTTCAGATCTTCAACCGATTTGCGTAACATCATCTATAAGCCTTGACTTGAGCATGATTTAGGCTCATCATCCGGCTCGTTTTACTTTGGATCAAGTTGTTATTTGCACAGTGGGAAGGTTAAGATCTGCTCGGACTCCCAATCTGACTCAACAGAGTTCCTAAAATTCAGATTGTTTTTGTAGAAGGTCATTTTACCACTCATCTGGGTCGCAATGGTTTCACCTAGTGCTTTAGAAAAACATGTTGTGTTTGACTGTTTGATGACATAGTACACGGGAAGAGAACCATCCGGAGTGAGAGCCGGCAGTCGTAATGTTATCTGAACCTCCTATTGTCACCCTGTGTTTGGTTACTACTTGTTTCCCATTACAAGTATCCAATTTCAATACCCAGGGGGAAGAAAGGACATACCCAAGGTCGGGCACAGGAAATCTAGGAATATTTCTTTTATTTGTATTTCTCATCCATCTACTAAAGAAGTATAGACAAGATACATGTACACAACAATGATATCTCCACGTCTTTCCACTACCTCAGCAGGATTTATCAGGGTTTCACATTTCAAAGAAATGTTCATACGATCATATTCATCGGCAGATCATGTGACCTGCCGCAGCAAGACAGCATGATTGATTTTTGTTTTCGAATTTCAAATTATTGGAAACAGTTAGTTTGGCTTTAAAAATATCATGAGGGACCACAGTGTGTCTTTCTTCGGATCATTTTCTAAAAAATGCACTAATGGAAGAATCTTGTGGATGTTTATGGCCTGCTACTATGTTTACTCTCGAAAGCCGGTGCCTGTTCACTGCAAACCGCAGCGTAAACCGATATAGTGGAAACGAGCATTTAGGATTAAATCTCAAATGATTGTTTTGCTTGATAGATTGAAATTACATCTGTTTATGCTGGCTACTGAATAAAAAAATGAGATTTTAATTTTATTATCATTTCAGATGAAAAGGAGAAGTGCCTTGATACTCAAGAATGTGTCATTCTCTGGCAGCACCCAGGCAACTCGCTGCGCATCGTACGGATATGGTACGCCAGACCTGCTGATCCAAATGATATACCCCCTATCGCCTACCTGACCTACCGAACATTCCATCCGGCGCAGAAAGCCAGGAAAGGAGTGATTGAACACCGTGTGGAGTGCACAGCTGATCTTATGAAGAGAGCAAGTGCTTGGCTGAATCTGACAGGTAACAAAAGCCAGAGAGGATGTGACTGAACATGCCATGCCTGTGCAGGTGCTTCCCTCTAGCTAGGCCTTTCTACACGGTGCGGGTTCCAGGAGACCTACCTCCACCCTCCTCGGCCAGGTTTGGTTCAGGATGGATTGATCGCTTTTACACAGTGCAGGGTCGGTAACGGCCTCGATCTAGTTCGAGGTCGGTTCTTCGAAAGCGTGCCACTAGATGGGGTGTATCAATATTTACAGTTATCATAAGTACAATATGTGCATCATGTCCACCTCGCTATTCAAGCCAAGCGCAACAGTAGGGGCGTGGAACCCGAGGTCGAATGGATGCTGCGTGGATGAAGCTTTCCTTCATTAATTTCACTTGTTTTGCAGGAGCGAATATTCTGAATGTTGAGACGCTGCACGTTCACTTGTTCGAAAACATCCGATCAATAGAAAGTGAAGAGACGTACGTCAGCCGCAAGTCATACAGCTACAAGTACGCCATTGGTCTACGCTTCATCTTCAATGGTCCGTACGAAGAACCTCCCCCAGGCTTCCTTCCACCATTACCCGAGTTACCTCCTGATGATAGCGAGTGTGTCGTTCAGTGATGTGTGGAACCCTATACTCACATGATCAGCTCAAATATTTAAAAAATTTGTGTGCAAAGATTCTCATAGAAAGGGGGAATCATTTGCTTTAGAATGATTGCCAGCTTTATACAGAGGGTTAGGAATGGTAAGTTGCTGATAGCAGAGGTTGAGTATCGATTTGGCAGAGCTGTGTTGACACTAGCCTTTAAAAATAATTTGAAATTTCCGTAAAGCATGAAATTCTCGTAATAATAATCTGCCGGACTGAAATCGTTGTAATACACCAGACTGTACACCTCCCGAAATGTTTTGACATCAAGTGCTGTTCTACTGTGTCAATCAGTTTTCTAAAGCTGAGCTCGCAATAGCCTTCAAAAACGATTCGAAATTTCCCTATACCATGAAATTGTTGTATGCGCCAGACTGGAGGCCTCCGCTGAAATATTTTCTTTGTCATGGTTCCGATCCAAAACCGTTCTGTAATTGATTCAACGCTGAAACGCAATGGCTACTATTTTCTGTGTGTTGTACGCATGCACGGTGCGCCGTATCAGTTTCCATTTTGAATCGATGTGACCTTGACCCACATTTTTGGTGAAAATCTACTTGTATACCCGTTTATCACGGCGCACTTGGGGCACGTTTTCAAGATATATGACCTGTCAGTGTGTTGTACACTTGTCCTCAGTGTTCAGTTGGCTGTAGGTAGGCCTATAGGCCCACTAAACACTGGCATAATTGGCGCAAAAGCGAAGGATCATCAACAGATGCTGCTGTTTGAAGAGGGATCCAATCATAAGCCGTCGTCACAGGTTAACCGACGCCGCCAAAACGCACTTTCTGATTGGCTAAGATAGTGTATAACTCGTGCAGTTTCCCTGCGGGGATTCCGAATCGGACAGCTAACGCCGTCTATTGATGATACATTGAGGATCACATCAAACGAAGCAGTTTTTTTGTGTGCGGGTAACATAATGGGTAGCCGTTTGAGGAGTTGAGTGTGTCTCCATAGAACATTTGGCTGGAAAAGATGTCAAACCTTGATGATGACGTTGACGTTACCCACCTAATACTACCTGTAGTATACAATAAAAACATGTCCTCTCTTATCTATTTTTGATGTTAATGGGAGGCTGTTAGCCTTGATGCTGCACTATATGAGATTTCCACGTCGTGACCAATCATCATTTTGTCGTGCAAGTGTTCTGTTTGTTGCACTTTACACTGCCTAATGATGAAGTTGGCTGTGGACCACTCACGCACACAATCACTATTTGAGATGAGATATTCTGTCATTCTATGAGTATAGTTGTATACATGGTATGTGAGATTTTTGCATCCTATTCGATGTCGGTGCTGCTGTTGTAGGGTGCTCTCGGTCTTCGTAAACAACCTCTTCAAGGTCGCGCTGNATATACTGGAAAAGCCTTTCACTCAAAATGTGTACTCAAGAAGCTTCTGTATTTTGACACAGATCGAGCTGATCTCACTCATGTGAATATCGCGAAGATAGCCGATTTTTTGAAGAGTTGATTGTCATAATGTATTCAATTGTTGAATCTCAGTCACGTGCTGTTTGTTATATATGATCTTGCCGTGTTCACTCGTTACTTATTGCATTTATATCAAAGGAGAGTATATTCCAACTCTCACAGTCACTGGATTTTGCATTATTTCACAAGATACATGACTACCAAGACTACATTCTCCAACGGCACACGGCTATCTGTTCAGTACTTTTAAACAGTTGGATCTGGCCAATCAACATCTGGCACTCAGTGTTGGGTCATGTCTGATTGCTCTGTCGACTTGCCTTTACCATATTTACAACCATATAATGACCGAAAAATCAAATAATTATCTCTATGATATACATATATGTCTTCTCTTCAATTTACAACAATCTTTTACAAAAGTTTATGTACCCCCGCTTCCTCTTTTCCCGAAGTGTATGATGTAAAATCCCAATGTAGTGTACAACTTCCTGTCTCCCTGTGCCGTGATTAGTATTGTTAATGAACGTAGATATTTGATTGTTACTGTTCAATGCTCATACTGTATACAAATAACATTGTTGTTTTTAGATGTTTTTGTTTTGTAATTCTATTTATCATCCATTTACATGACATGTTTATATTGTATCATTTGGTGCTGTGACCATCAATTAACAAACATATATTGTATTATTTGACTAACATATCTATTGTAAGTGAAATGATAGCAGGAATGACGAAAATGTAACCTGCATGTTATGAAAGGAATACTCGTTGCTGAAACACTGTTCAGTAAAAACTTCATCTGTCAAAAAGTGGAACATTTTGAGTGGGAAATGCCTACTTCAGATGTGAACAAAAAACAGCCAATAACAGAAAACCATTGCCCTGAACGGGAAGTGCCTATCGTGCCTCAGATGTGAATGGAAAAAGGTGAAAATCGTTGACCTGAATTGGAAATGCCTACTGGAGCTACAGCTCTGTAGTTGCTTGATGTAAGCCGTAGGCTCAACCAGCATGAGGCACTTGCTCTCATTGGGCCCCAGTTTTGCATCACCTGACTTCGGTACTATTACAAGTCTCAGTGACTGCCTCACTTTGTGAAAGAAAAGTGGAAACTGTTGTCAAATTGTGAAGAGCCTGCTGGTGCTGCTGCTGTGAAGTGCTTGATGTAAGACACAAGAACCTCCATCAGCATGAAACATTTCTATTATTGGGCTGTTAAAGCAGTCAATTGGAAACCATTGTCCTTAATGGGAAATGCCTGCTGCAGGTGTAAAGAGAAAACAGTCAAAAATTGGAAACCATTGCCCTGAATGGGGAATGCCTATTCACCTGCAGGGTCTCTGCCCCGGGACCGAAATTGTTCGCTTTTTTTTTTACATCACGAAATGGAATTTCTAGGTAGGGACTCGACCCCTGCAGGGTCCGAGGGTTGAATGCAGATTTTCAGATGTATCTCGGTAGATTCTCTTTAAAAAATGAATGTTTTGTGATATAGGCCTGTCCCTAGACGAGGTGAACAATGGACAACTCTAAATGTGGAGAGACGATGTAGCATCCCGTTTATGTTTCCTCTCGACTTTTATGTTGCAGTGTATAAAAAACCCTTCTTAAACATTCCGCATCATTGAGATTCCAAAATGGTTTGTTTCTAAACCAATTGTTATCATGTTAAGCGACCTCTGTCTTCCCCAAGACGTTGTCTGAATGAATGTTTGTATGTCGTGAACTAGTTATTGTTGATGAAGTAGGCCTAAGTGAAATGTTCTGCCTAAAATACTAAATGTTCATGAGTAAATTCTGCTATAAAGAATCGAGTTCACACTCCTGATTTCAGAATGCTGTGTTCAACTGCAATTGACGTAGTATGTATCGTGGAATTCGTCATGAAAGGAAATGAAATGCCCTTCAAGAAGTCTGTCATGTTTATTACATAAAGCAATTTCATACAGCCACTGGCCTGCACATCATGGGTGTGATATACATATACATGCTTATAGGCTGCTTGTCATGTAACTGACTAAAAGCCTCCATACACTGCATGAAAAATGTCGAAATGAGTCACTACAATAAGCCGTTCGACAATATTTTATCCAGCAAAGTGTCGTATCATTCTCGAAAAACATAAGAAAACTTCGACATGTTGTGGAAATGTTGTCGAATGAAGTATTTTTGAACGGACTATTGTTCTGACTCATTTCGACAGTTGTCATGTAATGTATGGAGTTCTTAAAACCTAACACTGATTGACAAAAAAGTGGCGTTTTTCGGAATATCTTTTCTTTGCATCATTCCACGAATTTAGTGCAGCATTTTGGAATTTTCTCATATGAAGTCTTGTCGAACACCTCGGCCTAGGTCTTTCGATTTTTGTCAGTCAGTTTATGAAGGTCATAAAATGGAGATCTCTTGCTGAAACTTATGTGTCATTTCTGCTTTCTGCAGTGGTAGGTATGGTTTCTTCCTGCCAAAAATATATGATCTTCAATTCCATTGACCGCCGTTGGTTTTCTGAACCTGCCCTACTCCCACCATCTGCGTTATCTGGAGTTGTTTCCCCGTGATTGCTGTTGAGGTGCCCCTTTAGTTCCATGTTGTTGGACCAACTTCCCTGTTGTCTTGCCAGGGTGTCTTCACCCATATGTATTGTCTGATGTTCGATGTTGAGAATCAAGAACCTGCTGTTACCATGTGAAAGACTGAGACTGAATGTGCTACATTTGAACATGAGTGGTTGTCAAAATAAAGCATTGTTAAGGTATTCATCATTTGGTTCGTTATTTATACCATCCTGAGAATCTCAGGTCATTTACGGTCGTACCCTCCCTAAAGCGCGAGAAGGGGAGCCGGTTGTGAAGACCCTGGGTGCGAGGATATTTATACATGTTGGAGTTTTGGGAGGGAGTCCAGATACTTAAGTGTAAATAAAGTGTTTTCATCATGAAGGGTCCACACGTGCGTTTTACGCTGCGTTTTGACGTTTCGCCCATTGTTTGGAAGCAGAGCGGCGGAAAATAACAAATTTAACGCATCACGCAGCGTAAAACGCACATGTGGACACAAGCCGTAAGAGCTCACCAGTGGCCATATTCATGAAGCCTTCGCAACTTTCCGTTCACGCGGCAAATCTATCGTAAGGCAGTCAGTGAACATAGGCCCCGGGACATAGGCCATGTGGCGCCAAACATTTGACTTGGGTGCAGGCAAAGTTGCGAAGGCTTCGTGAAAACGGCCCTTGGACCTATTCACGAAGCTACCGAAACTTGCGGGAGTGCGCAAACCATTGCCCTTTTGCGGATAACCTATTGTTCACTAAGATTTGCGTACCCTTAAAGTTACGGGAGCTTTGTGAATTAGGTCAGTCCCTGATGAGTTAAAAGAGTTGAAACAACTTCTGATTGGCACCGGAATCCGGTTTTGGTGTCACCGTCAAACGCGCTTTTATATCGGGCTTGCGTTCCTAATACATGTATGTAAATGTGTTATGAAATAAAAGACAAAACTTCTTCGGAGGAGATTATGATTTATTTCCCAGGAGTCACAATAAATATAATGTTTTAGCTTACAATTTTGTGTCCTATGATATATCCTGCTCTGATGGGCCTAGGGCCGGTGTAACGTTTTTCAGTGAGGCCCGTGTGCCAGTGTGACATTACAATAGATTGACAAACGACGACTTGACAATGAGCGACACACAGAAACAGTGAGTCTGTTTCCCAGTGTGTTCCGAACAATGGAAATCCACAGAAAAACGGCCACACTGAAAAACGTTAATGCTGGTCTACACGATCATACATTTGTTCAAAACATCATCATACATTTGTATGATAATAAGTAAGAAGTCAATCTCCAGAATTCACGAATTTTCGACCCCAACCGGGGTCTTTTTCAAGTGGAACTTTACAATCTGAAACTCTAGAAAAGACTGTCTTTTCTAGAGTTTCAGATTGTAAAGTTCCACTTGAAAAAGACCCCGGTTGGGGTCGAAAATTCGTGAATTCTGGAGATTGACTTCTTGCTTATTATCATTTTGTGTGTCAATTTTGTGCTTTTCTGGATGTCCAAGCTTGTTGTGGATTTCCGTCTACACAATGCAGCTAAAAGTTTGAACATCATCATATATCATCATACATTGTTCAAAACAGCATCAACAACTTGTACGATGATGTTCAAGTTTGTTGTGGATTTCAATCTACAGTCCAACATTCATGGACATTTGTATCATGAAGTACGATGGAGAAAGGATAATGTTGGATGCTGTTCAAGTTTGTTGGGAAAACCGTCCACACGATCATACATTTGTCCATGAACATCATCATACAATTTTTTTGGGATGTTATGCATTTGTTGGCAAGATGAAACATGCAGCTAAAAATTTGAACATCATCATACATGTTCAAGTTTGTTGGGAAAACAGGCCACACGATCATACATTTGTCCATGAACATAATCATGTTTTGAACAAATGTGTGATCGAGTAGACGGGCCTTAAAAATTTGAACATCATCATACATGTTGGTTGCTATTCACGTTTGTTGGGAACACAATCTACACGGTCAAACATCTGTCCATGTATGATGATGTTTTGAACAAATGTATGATCGTGTAGACGGGCTTAAGGGTAGCCTAATACGGTTCAAATGTAGGTCTATTACACAAAGATATCATATTCTACCGATATCAATTCTACGAGTGTTGGATTGCTATCATACCTCATGTGTAGGCCTACATGCCTTCGGAGCCTGCAGTCAGTTTACCAGCAGGCGCCTACCACGTGTCTGTGGAGCAATTTATGCAGCTTATAGCTCAGACTTGATTGCATCAATCGATGAGACCTTATTGATGGTTCCCCCATGAGCCATGATTTCCTTGGCATATTGCTGAAACATAATCATCATGTGTTAAGCGTGGCCGAGGCTTGTGTGGCGCGTGGGGTTATATCTCACCCACAGTCCTCCCGTAAGGGTGGGTATAGCCTACACTAGAGCCGTTGCGCTGGCGCATGCGGCAACGCTCGCATCATCGCATGTGTGCATGCACACACTATATGTGATTTTTAACTGCGATAGAAGGTGCATTCGTATGCTAGAACGTAACGTATGCTAGAACGCAGTATATAAGCAGACGAAAAATTTTCTGATGTCCTTTTCCAATACAGTCATGGAGAGGAAGCAATGGATCTCTGGGTCTAATGTGTTGTCTCCCATGAAGGCAAGGGAAGGAAAATACTAGCTTTTACCAACAGAAATTATTTGATTCATACATTTGTACATTTGATTTATTTTATTACCACCACGCAACTTACCTTCCATATCTGTTGAACATAGGCTTTGTGTGTTGAGACCTTGGCCTTCTCCAGTGTGTTGCACGCTTGGCCTACCCAGGTGAGGAAAGCACATTTCCAACTTCCGTCGTCCATAGTTATTCTTATATAAGCGTACACCCGCTGGTCATCTGTGAAGGTAAAATAGACGTACAGTACATGATGTACGGTTGAGCAGGTGTGAAAGGAAAGAAATGTCCCCAGAAAAAACACTGCACCAGAAACAAAGGTCCCGCTGTTTCTCTATTGACGATTAGTTTCTTTTCCCGTGCACCTTTTATAATCCAACGTGGAGAAATGTTATAAATCGGAAAGTCGTCTCCGAATATTTCGCAAATTTTCCACCCCAATTTTCGACCCCTAGCGCCTGAGGAAGACCCCGTTTGGGGTCGAAAATTTGCGAAATATTCGGAGACGACTTTCCGATTTATTGTGTACTGTGTGTCGTTTTTGTGCTGTTTTTTTTTAATACCTGGACAAATGTTAATGTCAGTATGGATAAGCTGAGTGAGATAAAACGCCCATAACCCATCGCAATCCTGACGCAAAAGCAAAAGTTGGCCCCCGGCTTTATAATGGCGAGAACCAATGTTGAAATAATGATGTGTTTGAGGGTGAGAACGATATTTCTTAATGCTCACTAGGTACCTTATTCACAAATCTCCCGTAAATTTAAGGGTACGCAAATCCTTTGTCAGGCTGATAGTGAACAATAGGTTGTCCGCAAAAGGACAATAGTTTGCGCACTCCCGTAAGTTACGGGATCTTCGTGAATAAGGTCCCTGATCCCTGTGCACGTTTACCAATAGCGTTCAAAAGCCTTACTGCGCTCTGTGAGCACCGGAAGGGCATCCTCCACGTTGGAGCCGGTCTGTGGCGCCCCGATCCACTCCTTACTATCCCTAATAAAATATTTCACCGCAGCCCTGGAAAGAGTAACAACAATGGATACTGCAAATGCTTAAATTTCATTCAAAATATGGGGCCATGTCATCTCTATGTACAAATCTACTCTTCGTTCCAGCTTCGTAGTTGTGAATCCCCTTTGAACCCAACCAAAATGACACCAGCCTATAGCAGGCTGCGATTACTCTATAGGGTATATGGACACGCCCATTAACCCTAAAGGCTTGGGTCCACATGTGCGTTTTGACGCTTCGCCCATTGTTTGGAAGCAGAGCGGCGGAAAATAAAAAAAGATTTAACGCATCACGCAGCATAAAACGCGCATGTGGACACAAGCCACTCCTCCACGCCGCTACCTGTTGACTCTTCCGTGTCTTGACCGCAAATGTCCGCAGCTGCTTCGCGCACTCGCTGAAGCGGGTGATCCACTGTTGCGATTTTGGCTTGCGACGGGGTTGCGTTCCCTTGCGATTACCTTATAAGGACTTCCGATTGCCATATAAGGTAACCGCAAGGGAACGCAACCCCGTCTCAAGCCAAAATCGCCACGGTGGATCACCCGCTTTAAGCCTCGCTTATGTCGCCCTACGCTGTGATAGAAACAGCGTCAACAAGTTGCAACTGATAACTTATGTCGCCACCGACAAGAAAAACACCGATCGGTCGCAACTGCCTGGAACTAGTTTATCGCCGTCTTTTGAATGCTTATGTCGACAAAGATTTCCTTTCATTTTAAGTGACGTGGTGATTAGGCCACGTGGTCACGTTAGGCCGCGTGGAATGTAAAGCGAATTTCATTGACTGTCTTCAGGATACAGTTGTCAACTAGTCGCTGAAGTTGAACATGTGCGACTTTCAGGATCTGGATATTTTTAGTTTGCAACTACATGTAGTTGGCAACTAGTTACTCTCTGACGCCCGATAGCTTATGTCACCTAGTAGTTGTGACTAATTAGTTCCAACTATGCGCCGATTATCACTGGCCAACTAGTTCTGACTGTACGTAAAGGCCCGTTTACACATGCAACTTTTCATATGCAACTTGTTGCATAAACCTGATGAGACCAAAAAGTTTCATAAAAGTTGCATGTGTAAACGGGCATGCAACTTGTTGCAACTCGATCACGCTGGATGTTGCATCGATTTTTCTATGTGTAAACCGTCCCATACGGTGGCCCATAAGGGACATTTTGTTTTTATTTTATATTTTTATTTTTTTCTACTTTTCTCCGCGGAATAAACTTTTCTCCGCGGAATTAAAGTTTTCTCCGCGGAAATAATGTTTTCTCCGCGGAAATAATGTTTTCTCCGCGGAGAAAACTTTTCTCCGCGGAATTAAAGTTTTCTCCGCGGAAATAACTTTATTCCGTAGAATAAACTTGTCTCCACGTGGAAAAACTCTGGCTTTGATCAGCGATTTCTACAAAGTTAAATTCCGCGGAGAAAAGTTTAATTCCGCGGAGAAAAGTTTTCTCCGCGGAGAAAACATTATTTCCGCGGAGAAAACTTTCATTCCGCGGAGAAAAGTTTTCTCCGCGGAGAAAACATTATTTCCGCGGAGAAAAGTAGAAAAAAAATAAAAATATAAAATAAAAACTAAATGTCCCTTATGGGCCACCGTAGTCCCAGGTAGTTTGCAACAAGTTGCAAGTTGCTGCAACTTGCAACTTGTTGCAACCTAGTGTAAACCGCCCTTTAGGGCGACATAAGCGAGGCTTTATATAGAACCGCATCGGCTCTGCGCTTTCCTGAAACATTCCGCGAGGCTTTTAATTGCCTTCGCGAAGCTGCCCGCACTGCGGAGGGTTTCAGGAGCGTTTGCGGAAGAGGCGGGATGTCCTGACGATGTCCGCACGACAATGCAGACGGGATGCCGAAGGTGTCAGGAAGGTCATTTCCGCGTCCAAATTTTGATCGAGACCAAAATTTGAACGCGGAAATTTTGCCCTCTTCCGAAGGCGCAGAAAGGCCGGAAAATGTTTAGGAATGATAAAGACAGTGAACGGAGTCGTTCAAGAATATGCGGAGAGGTTGCTGAATGAATGCGGACTTAACTTGCAGTCCGCGTCTTGTCCGTGCCCTAGTGGACGCTAGGTTTTAGTGAGTTTTCGCAAACCTGACGAAATAGGAAGTACGAAATACGAAATTCTACTTCCATGGTGAAATGTATTTCATGAGATGGTTGTTACCACAAATAGCGCCTGCACTGCGCATGAGCATCCTAGCGTATGATGCAAGACCGATAGAGTTACGGTCAGTATTAAACTTTGAAATTTATCTTTCGTTTCCACTTCGTAGCTACGAAGTGGACATTTAAATATTCAAGATGTACCATAATTCCCTCAGTCTTACATGATATGCTAAAAGACGCACTGGCAGCAGGGACAGATTTTGCGGTACCAACCATCTCCAGAAATACATTAGGTCCTGGAAATGAAGTTGAATTTCGTATTTCGTACTTCGTGTTTCGTCAGATTTGCGAAAACTCACTACTATTTCAACACGATTGCGAGACTTTTAAACGCCAGTATCTCGAAAACTTTAGGCCAAGAGCTCGTCACAATCCGATAACGATTGGCTTTACATGTAGGCCTACGACACGGTAGACCCGAGACATCGTCCTCCTAACCTCAATGATTGCTTTTTTGTGCAAGCCCAAGTCAGCATTGTTGGAAAGAGTGAACAAGTTTGACAAGTCCTATTTCAAGTTAAAGCTGACGTTGTGAATTTTTGGAGCATTGGAAATAAAACATGTCAAAATACCATAAAAGTACAAGTTTATATGACGAAAATGAAGGCACCTGCGGGGGTCTATCAGTCGAAAGGAATTGAATGAGACGGGTCTTAGAATGCACTAATTAGCTAATAAGCTGAAACAAAAGACTAGTTGTCGGAACACTTTCCCAAGAAATGATACATTTTGAAGGTCAAACACCTTGCCTATCATTAAGGTGGCGTATAAACCGATTTAAAGTGGCGTGTAAGTATTTAAGGTGGCGTATAAATCGATGGTGAACAATGGCCTAATAAATGGTTTGTGACCATAAAACCTTTATTCGCCAGCGTGTCCGTATACCGTATACCTCTATGTAAACTCGGCCTTACAACTGCGATTTTGGTGTTCTCTGACGTTAATGAAGATTACTTCATGGACTCAGTTTTGAAATGACAAACTACTCACCAGGTCATCGGGTCGTTGTTGTTTCTTATTTTGTCATAGGCAGCTTTAAGTGAATCAGGGTCATCAATCGGGTTCCTCGGCATTTTCGCTTTATTCGTCGCAAACACTCGACCGGTTCAGCTGTAGACTTACTTTGAGTTGGAGAGAGTGGTGCTGACAGACGTCATTTTATAGTCTGCTCACTGTACACTACATCGTACATAGGTCCGAGGTTGAGTTACCTGTAATAAATTTAAATTTCATGATTCTTGAAATTGGGCCTATTGCCAACTCACTTGACTGCTTCACTGATACTACGGTGGCCCATAGAGCTCATTGATGAAAAATATTTACATTTGCAATTTTTTTTCAATTCGATAATTTTTTCTTGGGAATTTGTAAAATTTTTAGAAGTTCCCACCGCGGTGATAATATATCCACCTCGGTGAAAATATTCCCACCGCGGTGATAATATTTCCACCGCGGTGAGAATATTTCCACCGCGGTGAGAATATTCCCACCGCGGTGAGAATATTCCCACCGCGGTGAGAATATTCCCACCGCGGTGATAATATTTCCACCGCGGTGAAAATTCACGTGGAGTCAGCATCGATTGATGAGCGACTTACATGAAGAAATGGTCTACAGATACCGCGATGCCGCTTCCTACCTTCAAAATGAAACAAAAGTAAGTTGCACATCGGCATTGTCATCAGTATCTGTAATCGGGTCGTCTGCGCTAAGAGGGATATTTATCTGGGGACTTTTGGCAAGGCTCCGTATCGTCGATCCGTGTCACGTATGACGTATCGAGCTATGCATTTTTTGTTAAATTCATTCGTCAAAGTTGACAAGGATGACGATACGGAGCCTTGCCATAAGTCTCTAGTTGTCATGAAAGCCTGCAAAAGTACCGACGATGGGGTGTAGCTAGTGTATCGACAGACTTTCATGTGTTAACCCTTTTGCTACCGAGAATTAATGGCCTGTGCCACACACCCTCGGACATTCAAACTGACATAGAATCGTAACCAGTGGACCGATTGGTAATTCTCT
>NMRB01000381.1:363311-375033 GCA_002633025.1 Notospermus geniculatus | reverse complement strand
AAATGTCGACATTTTCTCTCAGCCGACTATCGACAGAAGTATCTGTGGCCCGTCCACATGAGAGAAAAGTGCGCAGAGAGTCACTATCATCAAGATAGTTGCTAGCTTTCGCAAGTTTCTCTCGAGAGAACGTTTTTTTTTTGTCTTTTCCACGTGAGAGTAAAACTGTCAGGAAACAACCAGCTATGGTCATTGTTCCCTCCCTCGTGCGAGTAGGCCTGTGTTGCCTTCGAGGAGAAAACAGGTAGCAGCAGCAACAGCTGTCTACATCTTCTTCACAGGAACCAATTTTCCGCCGAACTGATTCAGTTCGGCGGAAAATTGGTTCCTGAGATTATGTATCATTCTTCGGACTTCGCCAACTCCCCTCTCAACTGCTGCTGCAATTTCCTTCCATTTCATTATTTCTTCATTCTGTCCATATGAAGTTTTGATTCAACATCCCATAAACAGGCCCTGTGATAGTTCTCGTATTCACTAATTAGCTGGAAGGTATCGTATCGGCTCCAGTCGTTGGCTCCTTCCATTGCTGATGTTGGCCTGAAGGTCTCCAAACAAATGCATAGAAACTGTCTGGAACTTTATTGCAGGATAGAACATGTCCTATTCACTGCGAGCACTGTCTGACACTATAAAAAGTGTCTGACAGAATCTACCTTTTCTGCGTCCACATGACATAAAATCGCTCAGCTATAAACTTCTGACATTTTGTTGATATCTCTCGTACCTAGCTGCTCGCAGAGCGATGTCCACATGCGCCTCTCCATGTGAGAGATTTCTTACGCAAGTTTGCTCTCCTAGAGTAACTTGCCTGTGGAAGGTGCTACGCAAGTTTTGTTTCGAGAGCAAAGAAAAAGTGTCGCAAGTTTTCTTGGCGATCAAATTCTCTCACGTGGAAAGGCCACGGAAAGTTTATGTCAAAAGGTATTTATGATCTCGGAGAGTGGTCTCATAGAATAGAGCATGTTCTATTCTTGAGAGCGGCTCTCGACAGAAGGACATTGAACACGGCACATGAGAGACGAAATGGCTCTCCCGCCCCAGGAACCAGTGATGGATCCAAATGCTGCATTTTTTCTTCGGTTTTCGCGCCCAAAAAATGACCCCCCCCCCCCAATAATCTTCAATACTCGTAAATTCAACACCATGAAAGCGGGAGTCTTGATATTTTAGACATACACAAATTTTGATATTTCCCATCTGATATAAAAATTTCAGCCGTAATCTTGTTTTGAAATGACGAAAGAATCAACGTCGTTCGCAATGACAGTACTGCACTTCCGCAATCCGTAGATGCAGTGATTGGTGACACTTGCAATTTTTGGTCCAAGATTCTATTTTCACTGTGGCAGACTTGTTGAAACTGAAATTTGTACCAGCAACGCAGAAAATACCATAGGCCTACTCTCTGTTGAAATTTCAGAAGATTCCATATAATAGATGGCTTTGTGTGTGTTATATCCTGTTCGATGCAGTACTTTTTGCACCACCACCTGATATTTATTTCAGTCCACCATCATTTTTTTACCTGAAGATTTGATTTTTTCGTAATGTCAAAACTATTCCACAATTAGGGCCGAAATTTTTACATACAAAATGTTTAATATTCATATTATTGCATACATGTATCTAAAAATATCAAGATCCCGGCTTGAACATTACTTGGGGAGGGCATTCTTTGGGCCACCCGATATAACTACTGTCGCTGCAGATGCATTTACCTCCCGCCTTCTAAACGGCAACATTTTGAATGACCTTTCTCGCCAGTTGACATTGAACTGGATGTCGGAGAGACAGTACATCTATGATCACTATCACGTAGAAAGGCACACGGAGAGTTTCTCGCGGTAGAAACTCTCAGAACACCAGAGACAAATCGCAGATAGTATCTGTTGAGACATTTTGCTGTCAGGTGGAAACGTTACCGAGAGCTTCTCTCGAGAGATTCGCGAAAATGTCTCGATAGTTTTACTCCCACGTGGAGAGGCGCCTTTACGTTCTTCCTGTTGGTAAATGCAATGAACGATCGATGACCACGCCTTCACACAACCAGGTTACTGACTGACAACTCCCATTGCTCCAACGCGTTGGAGGCTGTGTCCAAACTGTTTCGTCGCCTTCCGCTCCTGGCATGTGTTCCTCTCCCCCATGCAAACAGCTTGGATCATCACCCACGGCGCCGTTCACAGCTTGGATCATCCATCACGGCGCTGTTCACAGCTTGGATCAGCACGACTTCTACAGCTGCTCAACATTTTGTGCCAGACATTTAGCAATTGACGTTTTGTGTGAAGCTGGGTCACGGTCCGATGAGTTTAGCTTGGTAAACATATTGCCACACACTTTAATTAGCCATGACAAGGCATGAAGGTAATCAGTAGCCTATATAAGACATACCCCACACCTCAATGCCATAACGTCTACTTCACGACCAGGCACAGACGGAACTTATACATCGGATAAGAAAAGAAGGCCCAACGAAGACACAAGAAGATTAGTAGGAATGCTGTCAGGGCTCTACGATTCGTAAGTCACCATTACAGTGTTGATATTTTTTAAGCTGGCCACGTGTAACCGGCACACACACATAAATTCATGACTGAGATCATCACACTGACATGCGTTTCTGAAGCTGCAGGTGTAACATCTGCCAGTGTTCCCCATCTGTGAGTGTTTCCCTCCTATTGTCTGACGGAATAAGCGGCGACGTGACAATGGAGGACACACAAAGAAACATGTCGATCTATCTGTCAGCGTTTCCCAAACAGTAAGGGGGACAAACTCACCCACAGAAACACTGGCAGATATAACGCCTGTCCATGTATAAGGCCGAGTTACATTCCATGGTCATGGACCAGTCTAGGCGCAAAAGTAAAATCAATAAATCTTGGAAATGAGCGTTTGGAAACAATGCAAATTCATTTCAGGAACGCTTGATTTACTCCTGCCCACACTCACAAATATTGATATCGTCACCTTTATTCTTAAAGATTACCTTTTTGTAGCGTTGGACGCAACTGGTCGCAGTTATAAGCAAATTAGTGCTACCCTCCACAATGACTGGACGCGGTTTTGGTATTGAGATATGTCAATAAGTGAATTAATGAAATGCAACGGGGAAAATGTCATAACTTTATTCACACGAATTACCTACAACAGACGGAGGTAATAATACCAAAAATATCTATTTTTGATAATGCGTATTTGTCGATTTTATCTATGGACCTCGTCCTCTCATCGAACATTGCCTAAAACTGCAGTCGAAATGTGATGCTTTGCTATTTTGTCACTCCATAACGCATTCATAACTATAGCCTCCTAAAGGTTCCATTGCATTTTTTGTGTGAGACAGACACGCTTTTTTATAAAGTTTATTTACCGTAACCTGGTAACTCCCGTGGTAACTCAAGGCACGTCATATTAGGCCTAAATAGTCGTAGGCACGTGACAGTCATGGCAGTAGTATATAATAGGCCTACATCTACAAGCAAGAACCTTCACCGATTCATAACGCTTCATCATTCATGTTAGTCTCCTGCGACATTTTCCCGCAAACATCTGTCATATCCTTGTCAGAGAAAGTACGATTGAATATTTGCAATCCACCAATCAAACCGTGAAAAAAATTGTGTCTTTCCCCGAATGCGTCATTCCCGCCGACCGTGAAGTCGGCTCCTCCGGTGGCTGGGTCGTAGATGCCATTTGGGTAGTAGTAGGGGTTGAGTTTCCCTCGGCGATCGAGCTGGCCGTTCAAATAAGATTTGACCTGAAGTACAAAAAGCATTTTGCCTAGAGCCAGGGTTCATTGGCGCACGGATCCTGTCTGTTTTCAGTCCGTTTGCCCCTGTTTTTCCGGATACGACAACGCAAAACTCAATTCGATAGATTTTTTACGGACCTGAATCGGACAAAATCCGTGTGCCAATGAACCTCAAATGGACCAGTCACCTGACTTTATTTATTATCTGTGAGAGCGACAGGCGGTACGCCGGGGAAGATGAGATAAGACGCTTTACGGTATCTTTACATCAGTCAGTCGATTCCCACAGAAAGGTAAATAAATGCGTTTCACCCTGTCTCCACAATGGCGTTTTTCCGCCGAGCGAAAAACTCACTAGTGAGGTTAAGAAACCATACGTTAACGCTAACGCTAACGTTATTGACATCATTTTGACGTCACATCGAATGAATCTGTTGTATTTCTTCGGGGAGTGACGTCATTTTGACGTAATTAGCGTTAGCGTTAACGTATGGTTTCTTAAACTCACTAATGTCATTTACCGCGACGGAAATCCGCAGCGGAATGATTCTAGTTGGGTTCGACCTCGCGAGATCATGGAGGTGGGGATGGGGGAACTGGCAGACACATGCATCCCATAGCACACGTCTCCATCTACTTACGTATATGTTGTCGTAACTGATGGCTACACACTGCCACTTATAGTATGGCACCTTGGTTTTTCCGAAGGAGCCAGAGACGCATCCCTTATAACCGGGTGTGTCACCACCATTATCGGAGACCAAACCACAAACTTGGTCGGATGAGTTGAAGCTGTGGAGGTTCAGGAACATGCCGTATTGGCTGAAATGAAACGGCGTGACATTTGTATTTCCGTATTATTCTTTAATATGTAGCTTACGGGACATGGAACAAACGACCCATCCACACGATTCGACCCGATCAGGGACGAATGGCCAGTTGACCACGGGGCGCGGCATTATGTGGCTGGCTTGGTTGTCGTAGAATTAAGCACTGGAGCTATCTGCTGAAAAAAAGTCATTCGAGACCGTTCGCTCAGCAGATAGCTTGCGTGTGCGCGTATTTTTCGGTGAGTTTTCGGTCTCGCGAGGCAGAACACTCACCGAAAATACGCGCACACGCAAGCTATCTGCTGAGCAAACGGTCCCGAATGACTTTTTTGCTCAGCGCAGATACATGTAGCTCCACGTGTGCGGCAGGCTTTAGGGAGCCGCCCATGCACCAGAAGAGTGTTTGTAGCAGGGTTAGGTTAGGGTTAGTGTGGACACTCTCTTGGGTTGGTAGGGTGATGTAGCTTAGGGTATCAGGATGGCATCGCTGGTATGACGTCAATTTCAGAGAGACATGTTCGGGATCGGTTTCTCAAGAAGAGAGAACCTACCGGTGATTCGAGCTCTCATTAAATATGCCCGCAATAAATTCACAACACGGGTGTGGGTTCCTATAGTCGGACGTGCCACAGTAAGGCATCCGCTTGATCCATGCCACGATGGTAAACTCGTTGCCCGATTTTCCGCGGAAGTTCAAGTTAATTACCTGGCGTAAGATAGGCTGAGTATGCGGTAAACATCCCATCTTTAACAAGCTGAATAGGACCACCGTCTTCTCTCAGATGGTAGTGGTTCTCCGTGACGTCTACGCGGTCCTCTCCCGCGGGCTCGGTGAAGATCCAAAAAGCGACCAGATTTGGCACGATGGACTGAAAAAAAAGTCAGGCCTATTTGCCATAATACCAACACCGACAAGCACAGGAAATATGCATATCGATGGGTGAATTACATTACTTACATGAGGCAAATTTCTCATAGTGTTGCTTGATACCTGTATTTTGAGACAGGCCGAGGCGAAAAGCGCGAATGTCACAACTAGGCACTTCCACATGATTGTTATTCAGCTGACTTTTCAAGCGAACAGAAAGCTACACAAACTATCACTATTGAATATAAATGCTGTATTTGGCCAAAGCCCGTGGTCCACAGACGCCGAGCCCACTTGTTACGCAATCTGCAGGTCAAAGACGGACACTCGGCTCATCACGGCTCCTAAACCACGTCATTTGGCCGATCTCACGTCACGAACTAACACCGTGCACCTTGTCAGAAAGGTATTTGTGTTGACAAAGTAAATGTGCCGTTTATTGATCACCCATACATTACAAGGCGGTATCACAGACTATAGACCTATATATTGACTTTTTGATATGGCTGGTTTAGATAGGCCTACGTCTGACCGGCCCGACACAATTAAAAACGTGTCTTTCGACGGTTCATATGGCAAGCCGTTTGTTCATTTAATCAAATAAACCTGGTTTTTAAAACTAGGTTTCATTTATTCAAAAAAATCCTAGGCTGGTATTTTAGAATGCTCCTTCAGGCTAAAGGTTGGCCTTGCGCCTATTGTTATCATGTTAGGTCAGCCTTTCGTGATTTTAGGATCAACCTTTATTTGCAGGGAAAAGCCGAACTTATCTCTTTTCCTTTCGTAAGGTCAACATCGTTCTTAGAACGTTCCTTATCTAAAAGTTAACCTTTGTTTTTGCTTAGGAATTCCTTTATTTCTAAGGTTGGTCTGAGCCAACCTTTAGTCGACCTTTGCTAAAGCATCTCCTTGGGATTTTGAAGCTGCTGCCTCTGGTAATGAAGTCTTTTGGTTAGATTTTGAAAAAATCTCTACTGAACAGTTACGGACATTGAGAAACTTTGAAAGAAATTGACAAGTTTAGTAACTTTTAAGATGCCCCCCTCTCTGGGCCTCGCGGGCCTTTTAATAGAAAACGCTGAGCTAGGTATCGAGTCAATTTTAGTCCACTATCGGATGGTGCTCAGATTGATTTTCGAAATATTTGGCAACTGGGCAAAAATGATCTCCTCAAGGGGTTCTAGGATCCAAAGGGTTAAATGTTAGTAGAGTCGACGTCAGAAATTTTTGTGTAAAAAAATAAAAATTGGATTACAATTTTGATTTTTTTACACAAAAAATACCAGAAATTTTAAATTTCCGGTATTTTTTATACCCCCTTTTGATGGGGATTTGGCCTAGTGGTTTAAGGCGTGTGCCCCTGAGTGCTGGCGATTGATGCCATATGCGAGGGTTCGTGGGTTCGATCCTGGTAGGAAGCAATGTCTTTCACCTTAGAAACCCTATTTCTATTTCATACCCTTTTGCTGAGAGGGTGAGAAGGGCATTGTGCAAATTACTCGACAAACGAATCCATTCATACTTTTATGGCAATAAAAGTCTGTTACATCATTTATCATTGTATTCTGAGGAGATAATTGGTTTAAGGTTGGCCTGCTGAATATTCCCCTCCATGCCGCGCTTAGTTGATTACCTGGCGTAAGATAGGCTGAGTATGCGGTAAACATCCCATCTTTAACAAGCTGAATAGGACCACCGTCTTCTCTCAGATGGTAGTGGTTCTCCGTGACGTCTACGCGGTCCTCTCCAGCGGGCTCGGTGAAGATCCAAAAAGCGACCAGATTTGGCACGATGGACTGGAAAAAAACGTCAGGCCTATTTGCCATAATACCAACACCAACAAGCACAGGAAATATGCATATCGATGGGTGAATTACATTACTTACATGAGGCACATTTCTCATAGTGTAGCTTGATACCTGTATTTTGAGACAGGCCGAGGCGAAAAGCGCGAATGTCACAACCAGGCACTTCCACATGATTGTTATTCAGCTGACTTTTCACGCGAACAGAAATCTACACAAACTATCACTATTGAATAATGCTGTATTTGGCCAAAGCCCGTGGTCCACAGACGCCGAGCCCACTTGTTGCGCAATCTGCAGGTCAAAGACGGACACTCGGCTCATCACGGCTCCTACCACGTCATTATTTGGCCGATCTCACGAACTAAAACATCGTGCACCTTTTCAGAAAGGTATTTGTGTTGACAAAGTAAATGTGCCGTTTATTGATCACCCATACATTACAACGCGGTATCACAGACTATAGACCTATATATTGACTTTTTGATATGGCAGGTTAGATAGGCCTACGTCTGACCGGCCCGTCACAATTAAAAACGTGTCTTCAATTCGACGGTTCATATGGCAAGCTGTTTGTTCATTTAATCAAATAAACCTGTTTTTTTAAAAACTTTTTTAAAAACTTGGTTTTTTCATATTGTTTTGAAGGAACAACAAACCAAGATTTTTTTTCAAAAGAAACCTATTTATTTTTTAATGTTTTTAAAAAAAGGTTTATTTGATTAAATGAACAAACGGCTTGCCATAGGTTCACAGGGAATTCCCAGCCCTCGAGTCTCTTCGAACGCATAGATTTATATTCTTACGCCTTTGGGTCTTCATTTTATATAAACCCTAGAATTTGGTTTGGTTATTAATAATAATAATAATAATAATAAATTATTTCTATAGCGCCGCTTTAAAGTGAATTGTCAGCGGCGCTTTACAAAGAAAGCTATAGAGTATAAAGAAATAATTTTATGATAAGACAATTATATGAATAAGAGAAATGGAATAAAACAATGGGTGATCAAGTAAAACATTGTTTAAAAAGATGTGTCTTTAAAAGCCTCTTAAAAAGTTGGAAGTCACGGGCCCCCCGGATATCGCCAGGTAGAGCAGGAGAGCAGGCACACATACATGTATATGAGGCCACAATTCACTACTATGACATGGACAGGGGGGCAATGAGTACCACTACACTGTATGTACTTTCTGTAAGTTTATTTGCAGTATCCTTAAGTAGAGAACATAAATAAGGAGTTGACAATATGCAATGAGTACCACTACACTGTATGTGCTTTCTGTAAGTTTATTTGCAGTATCCTTAAGTAGAGAACATAAATAAGGAGTTAACAATAGTATGGTGGTAGGTGATATGAAACTTGAATCCACACTGTGACCATGGTGACTTTTATCAAATCAGTGCACAAATTTTGATAGTTTTTGGTTCATGGATTCTTTAATATACTCAAACAAGGATTTACTTGCTTCTCTACACAGCACCAAACACCGTTGAAACTGTTCTTGACTATAACTTCCTTGAGATGTCGAACTCAAGATATTGAAGTCTTTGTTACTGAACACAAATGTCAAAACAGCTTTAGCCTGTTCTTCATTCTCCCGTGTGGGATTCAAGCTGATTTCATCACTGAAGTCTATCATACAGGTCAAAGCACCAAAGTAGAATTTCATAGGGATGGCTGCATCCAGTAGCGACATGCATGCAGTATTGATAGAACAGGCGAGCAGTGACCCACAGTTCTGTACTTCTTGGAGCACAACTGATATCCCTGATCTTGGATGGAGTGCAGCGAGTATCGCTGTGTCACATGTATTCCTAATGAGTCTTTCCTGGCTTGAGGACAGATGTATCCCCACTGTTGAACATGGCTGAACCATCACATCTTGACAACAGACCTAACTCTGACGAAAAAGGCCGCAGTTTATGGGAATCACCACTGCACTCGACATCCATGGTGATGTGCCTGAAATGAATGAGAGAATGACCAATCATTATGATTATGAGCTCTAACATGTCTAACATGCCACTACTACTGTCCATCAGCATCAACCATGCTCATTTTTCGCTGCTGTAACAGGAATCTCAACTAAGTTGACTATTATAACCCGGACATTACATTCCTCGGAACACCATTCCTTTCACACCAGCTGAATGCCAAGCCTGTGCACACTATGCACAGGGCCATGCACGTCGCTGAGCGCATTATTAGCCTACCCCCACAGGTTAGGCTACGCTATCTTTTAGAAAGAGATTGGCGTAGGGCCTACCCGATGTTATCTTACATTCTTTTGGTATTTTGATTCCGGGACTTTTTATGATGCACTTATTTCGCTTGGATAGTGAAAACGAAAGGGGAACTCAACTCATTTAACTTTTCGACGTGTCTTACCAGGAAGCACGTGCATTCCACATGCATGACATGCTATTGGCCTCTTTTGACCGATCAACGGCATTGACCATACGCGATGGCAAATCTCGGACATTACATTCCTCGGAACACCATTCCTTTCACACCAGCTGAATGCCAAGCCTGTGCACACTACAATGCACAGGGCCATGCACGTCGCTGAGCGCATTAGCCCACAGGTTGGTTAAGCTACGCTTTCTTTTAGAACGAGATTGGCGTAGGGCCTACCCGATGTTATCTTACATTCTTTTGGTATTTTGATTCCGGGACTTTTTATGATGCACTTATTTCGCTTGGATAGTGAAAACGAAAGGGGAACTTATTTAACTTTTCGACTTCTTTCTCCACCATGTCTTACCAGGAAGCACGTGCATTCCACATGCATGACATGCTATTGGCCTCTTTTGACCGATCAACGGCATTGACCATACGCGATGGCAAAATAGATCAAAATATAGTACCACATTATACGCAAATGAACGTAATATTGTCTTGGATTTAGGCAAATATATGTTTAACGAAATATATGTTGTCGTTTTTCTCTTTTAAATACTCCATTTGTTGCGTCATTTTGAATAAATTTGAGGTGCTTAATAAATTATTGCCGAATCACTAATTGACGTAATTTACCTCGTCCCCTGAATAGTTGTTGTACAAAAAGAGTCCCGCGAGCGGACGTAAAAGAAGCATGACGGCATATGGGAACGAGGCTGTGCACATGACTGTATTCATTCTCTTTGTACCTGGCTTCCATCTTTGCGGCAACCGGAGCTGAATACTGAAGAAAATTCATCAAAAAATCGTAAGAAACCTCGGATTTTCGATTTGAAAATGTCATTGTGGGACGGGGGTTTTGGGTCTGGGAGTCAAAGCGATCGTAGAGAGCCTCGGGGGTAAGAGCTCACGCGTAAAAATTGTGTTTTTCTCCATTTGTGAAAATGGCGATGTCGTTTCATGGTTTTCCGTCTCGCCATGTCTGGCTCCTCCTGCTGTGTGCATCTGTAGGCCCTATGTACAGTAGTGTTGTGTGCATAAGGCATGTTCATTCACAGCGAAGTGCGCGGCGTGGCGCCGGGCGGAATTTTGCCAATGGAAAATGTAGGTAGCCTGGGCCTAGGGGCATGCACTGCAGCATGGGTCATACCCATGGCTGCTGTAAACCAGAATAGACAGTTTGCGAAATTAGCGGCTGCCATCTTTTTTGGAAGATTTTGCCATTGCTTGGGTTTTTCAATGCAATGGGATTTTGCACCGTCAGAGGCCACGACTGTTAGAACTGGAATCCATACCGCCGCGTCCTCTATCGGCAGCTTCAAGCAAACGGGGATTTCCGGTCTAAAAATAGTACATTACACGACTGTTACGAGTAATGCATTTCAACGCAATGATTTAACTGGGTCAACTTGACGTGCCATCTTACGGTGTTCCCAACGGCGCAACGTCATTCGCCAGTTCACCACGATCACGCATCTGTTCACGTGGACAGCTTGTGGAAGTAACCAGCTGACCAATCATCGGGCTCCGATACTTGCTGACCTGGGAAACCTGATTACTAATTCATTTTTGCACAGTTTGAGCCAATCAGAGCTTGAGATGATTCATTATGATCAGATCCCGCAGCCTACATTCATGATTTTTCGTGAACGGCGGTGGTTTTAACGCCGATGAGCCTGGAAGTGAGCGTGTCATTTTCCCGCCAAAATTAGTGCGCCGTGGCGACCAACATGACCAAAATACTCAGTTTATGTGTGTTTGATCAACAAAATCGGAGTCAAGGTATTTAGATCAAAGTAAATATTCGATAATAGTCAGTTTATATATTTTGAAAAACATAGATAAGGTGTTGAAAACTTTGCGCCCGAGTCGCAAATTGCACTGTTTGCACTAATTTGCATAAATTAGCGCAAGCCAAGATGGCGGCACATGAAATGTGGAACGGCTCGAACGGCCAGATCGATGACTCTATCCCGTCTAACTCACCTTAAAATGTTGCCGTGGACGATGTTAATGATTAAAATGTTGTGTGAAATCATACAAATGGTATCAAA
>NMRB01000381.1:308368-359335 GCA_002633025.1 Notospermus geniculatus | reverse complement strand
CGAGAAAACACGAATCTCAAACGTTGCACATATCTTGTCCTCGATGAGGCGGATCGCATGTTGGATATGGGATTTGAACCTCAGATCAGAAAGATTCTGGAACAAATCAGGGTAATCATGATTTACTATCAACCATGCACATTGAATTGTATTACATTTTTCGATGAGGGCCAACGTCCTAGCATTATTGGCCTTGGTAAAGTACGTGGAGAGGCAGTCCAGTGGTGCCTTTGTTTATTCTTGGGAGAAAAAAACTAGGTTTTGGCTAATGTATTGGAGGTTATTTCTGTGGTGTACATATGTTTATTTAATCAAATTTTGTGCAGCCGGACAGACAGACTCTCATGTGGAGTGCAACCTGGCCAAAAGAGGTGCGACGATTAGCTGAAGATTTCCTGAAGGATTATGTGCAAGTAAATATTGGAGCGCTCCAGCTTCATGCCAATCACAACATTCTCCAAATCATTGATGTCTGTGAGGAGTATGAAAAGGAAAGAAAGTAAGTTAGTTCGTTGCCCATATGAAATTATAGCAAATTTTATTCAGTTGCATGAAATCTCGTGTTTGATTTGTTGTCCAGACTGTGACTCATGTTGTTGTTTTTACTGCAATCTTAAATTGCACCTGCTTTGCCTGTGTTCTGAATGTGTAGCACACAAAGCTGTGAAGTTCGATTGTAAATTGTGCTAAAATCTTGTTTGTTTGTAGGTTGAAGTCTCTTCTTGAGGACATCATGGGAGAAAACGACAAGAAGACACTTATCTTCACAGAGACCAAGAGGAAGGCCGATGATCTCTCTAGACGATTGAAGAGGGAAGGGTAAGTTGTCTTAATCTCCACTATTTATTGACAGTTAGCATTACTCTTTGCCATGATCATGGTGTCCTGAAGTCTTGTTACATGGACACCAAAAAAATTTGTTGCATTCCATTAATTTTTTTTTCCTTTTCCAGATGGCCAGTGTCCTGTATACATGGTGACAAATCACAACCCGAGAGGGACTGGGTGCTGCAAGGTAAGATACGTGTCAGTCATTGTGGGTTCGGGGGTGATAAGAGACTACGAAAACTAGTGTGTTCGCAAATTCATTACTGCGACGGGGTCAAGTCTAGATGCGGTTGTGTAATTCCACCCAGTGCTGCTTTTGTAGTTTCTATATGTAGCATGCACTGTGTGGCTTCTCAGACATTACTTGTGTACATTATTACATGTCAGTGTTCCTATAAATCATCGTTTTCATGTCACGAGTTGGCAAGGTAACTCGTTCTTCTGCAGTAAAACGTAATGCTTTCCATAAGACAAAAACATTGCGTTGAACACAACCTTACCTAACACTGCTTGTAATATCAACAGTGATGCTGAAACTCATTATCTTTGAAGTGATGTCGGGCATGTTGGTGCCCCTAAATATTTTTTTCTCTTGCACTGATGGGCCATTTTATATTCACTCCTGCTTCAGGGGAAAGGATCTTACTTTTTCCCCTCGGTATTTTCAGTGGGTGGCCGACATACCCTTCTTGTCTGTGGTGACACTTACACATTTGTCAGTTTTTATGCATCATTTATTTTCCTTCCGAAGCGATGATTTTCCACCGTCCTAATTGCTATGCAGGTGTACAAGATTGCAATGTGCAGAATGGAATCACAGCATGACAATTCAGTTGTTGATCAGTGTGGCTCAGTTTTATCCTTTTACTTCAATGCTAATGTAACTGTGCTTTAGTTCATCTCACTGGTTACAATGTGGAGCAAGCCATGCTCCGGTGAAGTGCTTCGCAGTTCGTCAGAAAAAAATACAATGTGGATGAAATTGAAAATTGTGCTCAAGAAGTAATTTGCAGAGATTTGGGTTTTTTACCATGTAGTTGCCTGATGTTTCTTGACTAAAACTGCCCGTTCTATTGAATGAGGAACCGGAGGAACTAGTCCATGATGTGGCGCTGACGAACAACTCAGTTAAAACTGTGACGTCGAAAGTCAAGCCATTTAATTCTGAAACTACAACCTACTTCTAGCCCAAATATACCTGAAGTAGTCCATTGAATTTCGAATTTTACACGTTCATCATCAAGTAAAGGACTGACTCAATGTATCTGAATGTTTTCAAACGAAAATTCAAGCGGGAACATGTTGAATTTCATTGATAAAATTGACTAGTATTTTAGCGTAAATAACAGACCGAAGAGCAACGTCATTGATTCTGAATGATGTATCACACATAACGTCACGGATGATGCGCGGTGTCAGTGACGTTTTCAACAATTGCGCTTTTGTGTTAAAACAGTTGTTCTCCAGCACCTCCTTTGGGCATGCCGGTTCCCCATTATTCTAAAGTAAAACATCAACCTCCAGGAACCCAGGGCCGACTGCCAGCCACAGAATTCCAGTACTGCTAACAGTGCCAAACAGAGAGGTAGATGTAGTGCACTTCACCCTTAAGATTTTTCGGTTTGGCCCTGTCTTAGTGCTATTCACCTATTGGAGTTCCATGGCGGTTGGCCCTGGTTTTATGAAGTGGTGAAGGAAGGGTTTACTATATGATCATGTTGTGTATTAGAGTTCCTTTGACTGCTACTCCTCTGCAGCTACATTTACTATTTGTTTCCTCAATCAGTTGCTTTGCCTGCTGCTTGCTGCTTTGGCTTCCAGTCACGTGTATGCCAATATAGATGAGACTCGGAACATCATTCAGCTACCAACACCTTCTGTTGTTTTCATTACATACTCACTGCTCGCATTGCTTTGCTAAGAATCCAGCCTTCAAGGTCTAGATGAAATTATGAAACTTAATGAATGGCATACTTTTCGGTTTGTCTGAAAAAGCGATTTTTGGAATGCAAATGTGCTGCGATGTTGTCAAAATTCTTAAGTCTACATGTGTATTTGGTTGTTTGTGGTGTAGTTGAAATTGCTGTGGCTATTGACTTGAATTTATTAAAAAAGTCATATTTCCTTTCCTATTCCTTGAAGGCTTATTTTGCTTGACATCTAACCGTATTCCCAACATGCTGTTTCTTCTCGTTACAGAGTTCAAATCAGGACGGACAAATATACTGGTCGCTACAGATGTTGCATCGCGTGGATTAGGTTTGTGAACCTGCTAGAGGAAAGAGTATATCCTACTAGCTTTTTCTACCTCTCTGTTTCAGATTTCCGGGTTGGACGATCGTTCATTCTGGTGGCCACTGATGTAGCATCACGTGGACTAGGTGTGTGACAACCCTAGCAAGCTGCAACCCTTGTGTCGCTGCCTGTTTTGCAGACGCACTGGAGGGAAAAGCCAACATTGATGCTGGAACAACTGGAGCCCTCTGTTGTTGGTAAAACAACAGAGGGCCAGTTGTGGTTGTACCGGTCATATTGTAGTGTTCGGTTTCTCATAATCAAGTACTCCAATTCATTGGCAGTCTTTAAGCAGCAAAATCTAGGCAGCTGCTGTAGTTATAAAACCAACACCAACCAGTTCATTTCAGTCTAGATTACACAAGAGGTTTGATTCACTTCTCAAGTTCTGGGTTGAAATGTTCATAGTACTTGAAAAAGAATGACCAGATTTTGGTTGTGGGTGGGGTTCGTTGAACTAAGTTGACTGTGATCATTGTAGCTAACATATTGGAGTGAGTGAGTCAACCTTCTATGTAATACCTCTAATCTCATGCACACGTTTAATTTGGCATCCAATCTTCTCTTTCAGAAAGTGTTAGATGATGCCTCATGATATAATCATTAATTCTTATCGGTAGTATTTTGACAGAGTTGTTACGGAGGCAGGAAGACGCCGGCATGACACATTGGTAAGCAGGTTGGGGGAGGCCTGTTCAACTTTCATTATCTCACGCTGCATAAATGGGATGAAAAAATGAGGGTAAATTGATTTCAATTGAGAGCAAGCAAACAGAAAAGCAGACCTCGCGTTCGTAGAGAAGGTTTCAACTTTTTGTTAAGATTGCAACATTTATCTGTTGAGCTGGTCCAGTTGTTTTATATGCCTGGGTAAGGGATGTTAGTGCATAACTGTCGTGGCCAACACTAAACTCATGTTCCTATAAATCAAGGCAAGTATTCAGGCATCCTATTTTGTTCTTCAAGCTGACTTCCTGATGACAGGAAGGAGGCAAATTTTTTATCGGTGTGTTGGAAGTCTGGAGACTTCCAAGATTTCTATCTCCCTAGGTTCCTCCCTAAAAAATCATCCTAAAAAATTACTTAACATGATTTTTTACTGAATTTGGCTACCTCCAAATATTCAAAGTACCTTTTACTAAAAATTTATGTATCTGGCAGAAGAGTGCATTGCATAGATTCACATTAAATTAATGGATCTTCCTTCCATAACACTTGCCTTGTCACTTGTCATGCTAAAGCTCCCTACCACTAGTTATCTTGGAAGTCTCAACACTTCCACATAAGGTATAAGATGAATGGGAGTACATGTAGGTGATCTGGTTTTCAGTTCTTCAGTCAGCTGTTTCTCTGTGTTGCATTTTATTTTTTTTCGTGGTTTTTTCCTGTCAATTTAATTAGTGTAAAATGTCATATTTTCCCTTCAACATGTGAGCATGACTGAGTCACGAGCAGGTACCTCTGCTTGGTAGTCCAGGAGGGCTGGGCTATTTCAGGTGCATGGCAGTCCACGCCTGTTAATACATTTACAATGTTAAAATAGGAGGCATGTTCATCCCAAGCCACGATTTGGATCAGCTCATTTCATTCCACAGCCTAGTTGACAAGTTCTTGAAGATATTTTCTTGTTAATGCCAACTGACTAGGTATTATTTGGCTCTAAACCTTCATCTGTTTGCTCTAAAGACCAGTGCTTCCATGTGATAGTTGGCATCTGAATCAAATTATGCCAAACAGCCATGCAAGACCTGGAAGAAAATTGGATTATTGTGCAGCATTGAGTGAATAGATGGTGATAAATGAACATTGTGCCATTATCCTCCCTCGAAGATGCGGACTGAAGTCATGTCGGAGACTCTGCCCAGTGTTGTTACCATGGAACTTTGCTGTAGCGGAACGACTGCCTGGATACTTGGATTTATCAGTACAAAAGTATTGTTGTACAAAATTGGTCTGGTGAAAATGCTTGGGAAACTGAAGGGCAGTCCGACTATGTGCTAAGTTGCAAAGTTCACTTTTTCTGATGCATCCTCCTATTGGAATAGACGTTGTGATTTGTTTTCTAGGGGAAATGCCAGCATCTGGCAAGCCACTATCCTTGAACTTGGAGCTGTAGAGAAAGAGTTCCAAGTGTTTCTCTTTTCAAGGATATTGTCCAGCTGCTGGGCAAATTCTGATTATTCTTGCTATTAAGACTGGAGAATGCATTGGGTGAGGTCATATGGTGGTAACAGTTTGATGAACTTCTCTGTCATGTACTCTCCCATTCCAGCCTATTTTGCATGTTCCCATATTATCAAAAAAAGACTGAAATTAATGTTGGTGAAACCTTTTCATGTTACTGTATTGTTACTGCCAATAAGAGTACTACAGTGATACCTCAAGCCTGGCTCCTCATTTGCAAGGTATGCAAATGTAGGAATTAGCGCAGTAAGTACTTCCATTCATGTTTCTTTGCAAGTGTTTAACCAGTTGCCTTGTAGGATTTCTCAGTCATAGTCTCGTAACTAATTCGAAATTTTTTCTCTTCTCTTGCATCATTTTGTGTTTGTCACAAAATGTTGTGTTCACAGATGTCGAGGACATTAAATTTGTGGTGAACTACGACTACCCGGCGTGTTCTGAGGATTACGTCCACCGTATTGGTCGCACAGCCCGAAGCAACAACACCGGTACAGCTTACACGTTCTTCACTCCTGAAAACAGCAGACAGACCAATGATCTCGTTGCCGTTCTAACTGAAGCCAAACAGCAAATTAATCCCAAACTCATGGAGTTGGCTAATTCGGGAGGATTCCATGGCAAAGGTGGGTCCATTGTTTGTTTCAGATGTTTGTATCTAGATCTGTGTCTTCCATGAAAATTCCAGTGAATTAACTTGTCATCGAGGGCAATGACAACTGACAGGTATTTCTAATTGACTCATTTTCAGGTCGCAGCAGATGGGGCCGATCTGCAGGTGGTGGACGAGGCGGCGGACGTGGAGCAGGTGGATTCGGAGGATATGGCGGTGACAGCGGTAGGGACAGACGAGATTCTGGCTTCAGGGGGGGTAGGAGTAATGATGGACCAGGCAGTAGTCGTGGCGGCATGGGAGGAAGAGGTGGTGGCTTTGGGGGCATGAATTCGAGCCGAGGTGGTGCACAATCTCGTGGTGCACTGTCGCGTGGAGGTGGATCTTCCCGTGGTGGTGGCTTTGGTGGCAAAGGATCAGGTATGGCTGGTGGATTCGGAGACAAGCAGCAGAAGCCACAGAGAAGCAGCCGTTTTGGCCCACCGACAGGGAACCAGGCACCTGTTGGCGGCAACCAACACCAACAAAATGGTGGGGTGCCCAGTTTAATGAGCTTCAAAGCGGGTGGTTCAAATCAATCATCCATGGGCCAAGGACAGAGTGCTGATGGATATGGCAGTGCCCAGGGTCAGCAATATCAGAATTGGAATCAACAGGGATGGCAGGGGGCTGCCAATGGAGCACAGCAGAATTCCAATCCAAAGAAGGATATGAAGGCCAAGGATAACAAAGTTGGTATGAATAACGGCACCAACGCTGCCACACAGGGCACTGCTGACCAGTACCAGAACATGCAGAACATGGCTTTCTGGTACAGTCAGTGGATGCAGCAAAGTCAGGGTCAGCAGGATGCACAGTACGGCACCCAGCCTCCACCACCACCACCTCCCAGCCAAAGCCAAGTTAACCCCGCACTTGCTGCATATGGGCAGCAATATCAACAATATCAAACAGCAGCACAACAAAAGTAACGTTAGGCATCTACAACTGACGTTCTAACTGTTCAGTTGGATGGATGTTGTGCAGCTAGTTCCCTCGTGTTGTGTCTAATGAGTGAGCCATTTCTGTGTTGTATGGTGTCATTCACTTGAGGATAGGTTCTGGTCTTCATGATCGGCACCACTGACAGTCGTCCGGCGTGGCTTTTCTAGTTCTTGTCCGCGCATGAACTGGATTTATTCGCTGGGGCATTCTCGCCCTGGAATGTAAACTGTTATCAGATGAGATTTGCAAACAACACATAGGATGAATCATGTACATGTTTTAGCCCTTCTATATATTACGGCAATGACTTTTTAATCAGTTTTTTCTGCATTTTAATTTAACTACGCCAGACATTAAATGAGGGCACCTCTGTTGTTTTTGGACTTAAAAAGAACAGATATCGACTTTCTGCACTCTTGCACGAACTCTGTGCTTGTATTTATCATCGGCAATTCTGTACAATTCATATTGGCTAATAAGTGGTAAAGCTTTCGTACCAGGTAAGAGAATAATTTCTATAACGGTCTAAGGGATCGTCTCCAAATTGTTTTCGTTTCAAACGCGTTTGAAACGAATATCAATATCGTTTCAAAATCGTTTGAAATTTTTGAAGTCCAATGATGATGTTACTAAACTTGTGGAGGAGTGTAATAAATCTGTAAAGACAGTATTTTCTAATTTATTTCAGTACTTGTGTAGTGAAAAGAAGCTCATTAATTGCTAGCAAGTAGAACAAAACGACGACAAATTCCTATATCTATCGGTCATTAATATCTTGTTGTAATGTCTTGAGGAGGGTGTTTGAGTTGTTGCGCCATATGTACATATAACATGTTCCTTGATATTTTTCTTGCATTTCTTGATATTTTTCTTGCATTTCTGAGCTTCTTCATGAGCCATTTCCTCTGCTGAAGCACTTGAGCACATCCATCGTTTTCAGTCATGCCCGGTCAGTCTGTCTGTCTTGGGCAAAAAAGCTATCTCGCGTGTTATTCCAGCCAGGCGGTTTGGTGGCTTTTTGAACAGAACAGCTGCCTATGGCCCCTTTATCAACCCCTATTGCTGCCTGGTCCATCATTACCCCAAGTCTCCACTCTTGGAGGCAGAATGCCTCTAACAAAATTTGACATCGAGTGGAGGTCTCTTTCTTCAATTATGAATTATACTGACAATTTTGCCCGACTAGCCATGTGTTGCTACTGATAGTTTTTTGCAATGCATGTCCTGAGCTCCCAGCCTTACATTGCACATGCAAGCTGGATTCATACTTGGATGCACATGCAAGCTGGATTCATACTTGGATGCCAAGTAAATGTAATTTAGGTGCCGACATTGTCGTCGTGATTCGTACCACAGTGTCGGCCATTGGCATGGCTCTCGTCCAGTGATAGACGCTGACAAAATCATGCGGCGTTGAATAATGCAGCGTCCTGCATCGGTCACTGGCGATGCTCATGCGTCAAGAGTTTAGACCCGGGCTTTATAAAGAATATAACTGCCTGGGGCATTTCAGTCTTATAGGAGAATAAACCAGCTGCATTGTGTCAACACAGGTTTTGAAGCATTTTCCCATTGAAATTGTGTCACAACGTCAAAGTACACCAGCACTGAATTGGTCCAACTCGCAGGGATGGGTTGCACCTATAGGTTTTAACTCCCAGATGTGGCTCACTTTATAATAATCTCAATGGGTCGTATTCATAAAGTGGTTCTATTGTTAGAACCATCTTAAGCCGGTTCCAAGTGCAGTGGTTGACTACACTTGGAACTTTAAATTGATACATTTTGATACATTCGTAAGAATGCGTGGCTGTAACAGTCGTGATTAACGCGGAAACCACCAAAAAAATTTCAACCTGGGAATGAGTTATTAGAACTTCCTGCGGCCTGTATTGTTCGCCTACCTGGTTAATATCAATCATAAAGAAGTGATCTGTGTAACAACGTTGAGTTATTCGCAAAAAGGTTTGTTTTACTGCTGGAAGATCGGGGAAACTACCCTCAGTAAGGCCGAAATTGGCATTGTCTGAACAAACTTGTCAACCATTCGTCACACGTTTCAGAACTCACTAATTGCTCTTGTCTGTTAAAGTCTGGCAACATCTATCTTTGACCTAATGGAATGCGGAAGCTAGGAAATTGATCGTTGGATTTTCCACGGACCTTTAATCACATGCGGCTATTGAATGACTGGTGGACAACGCGAACAATCGGGGAACGACCACAAGTGATCGACAGACATGATTATAAACCGCAAGCTCTGTCACATTACATGACTTCCGCATTCCATTAGGTCGAAGATAGATGTTGCCAGACTTTACATAGATTTAGGACTCCACTTTCACTACAGCTGACCAGAAACAAAGCGGACAGCTTAATTACTTCTATTAACTCATTCCCGTAATCAGTAAGTATTTGACTAAAGATCCAATCATATGCAAATTAGTATGTCGTCATACGGGTCCAAGTAGCCGATCAAATCGCGGAGAATTGGACAGGCGACTGGAGAGCAAGCAGTGAAAAGACCTATTGTGTTCTACAGTCGTGAGGCGTTCAAAAAACAAAGGTCATACAGTAAGTCACTAGAATTGCGTAAAGATATTTTAGCAAGCATTTAATAAAATATATTCGAAATAGCTACATTTGAAAAAGTTCGAAAATTTGCAAAATTGGGGACTTCACTGTAAAGTTTTCAAAACTTCATCAACGTTTTTCAAAGTAGGCCTATATTAAATGGGTGTGGTCAGTTATTTACTTTGATTTCCCACCCTACGATTCGATTTTGTTAATAAAACATACGTGATGTGGTTAAATTCGAGTATTTTGATTGCCACGGCACACTAATCAGGCCTTGTCTTCTGAGGCGAGTGAAAAACTGCTCCCCTGAGAACAATAGAAAACTCTATTGTTCTCAGGCGAGCAGCTTTTCACTGGCCTCAAAAGACAAGGCCTGACTAATTTTGGCGGGAAATGCACACCCCTGCTTTCCGACCTATCGACGCTGAAACCACCGCCGTTCAGGGAAAATTCTCTTCGTGGGTGGAAGATGCGATCATAATAAATCAGCTCAAGCCCTGATTGCCTCCGATTCGGTAGTATGTAAACATTGAAACGTTTCAAAAGAAACGAGCCAAATGAAACGACCCAAAATGTTTTTAAAAATACGAAAAATCATAACAAAAATACCAAAAACCTATATTATTTTACATTGTATGAATAGAGGAATGTAGATTACCCGATGCCTTCATGATTTTTATCATCATTTTAGCTTTTTCTGCGATTTCTTAGCCAGATTTAGGCTACACTGCGGGGAACGATGTCACATTTTCCTCTCGCCAACCTCGCACCCCTCATAATGGAATGATCGGAGTACGCTAATTGGTTGGAATGCTCATGGCTTATTATCTATTCACAACTCGCATGCACATTGTGTTACAAACTTTGCCCAATATCAAAAACGATATATTTTGAAGACGTTTTGAGGCCTCACACAAATTCCTCACAGAAAATAACCATGGCGAGTGACATATAGAGAAAGTATATGATAAAAGGTATTAATAATCGCATAGAGAATTTCTGAAGCGACGACTTCCATATTTGGGATCGGAGACCTTGAACATTGAATGAATGGGAAGCATGGTGTCATGTAAACAATAACAACACGTGTGTTTTGAACGGGAGACGTGTGTTTTGAGAGATTTTAATGCTATTATGCCATGAAAGTGCCAAAAATGAACTGGAAATAACAAAATTACACAATTTCTGCCATGCAACTTCAGATTTAGCATGTTTTTGGGTCGTTTCATTTGGCTCCTTTCTTTTGAAACGTTTCAATGTTTACATACTACCCTCCGATTCTGCATAAAATAAATTAATCGACCCACTCAGGTCAACAAGTCATCGTAGCCCGATGATTGGTCAGCTGGCCACTTTCACGTGAACAGATGTGTGATCACGCCGAACTGGCAAATCACGTTGGTTGCACTGTTCGAAACACCATAAGATGGCGTGTCTTATTGACCCGTTTTTTTCATGAATACCATGAAATGCATTACTTGGAACAGTCGTGCCCTATTAAATTAAAGGAGCACTGTATTGGATGTCTAATGCGTTATTAATTTGACTGCCGACGTAGAGGGAGCCACCTAGCAGCAGCAACAAGGAACTACTAAAATCCATTACAAAATGTACGCAGTAAATCCGGTCATTCGCCGAAACGTAGTTAGTCTTTTGGGGTTGGAGAGTGGCGCCGGCTGTCGAGTAAAAGTGGCAATTCCGGGCTCCTTTAAATTAACAACAGGCCCTAACATCCCCCGTGTGGACAGAATTCTGGAGTGGAGAGTTTGGTTTGAATAGCCAAATAAAAAGCCCCTTCCCCAATACCAACTAACCATGCTAACATGACATTGACATGCAAATTTGTTCTCTTTCCAGTACAGCATCGAATATGTCAGGACGTGATTTCCGTGGAGGTCGAGGTGGTGGTGGACGTGGCCGCAGTGGTGGTTTTGGCGGCGGTCGTGGAGGAGGTGGGGGTGGATTCGGCGGATCACGTGGTGGAGGTGGCGGTGGATTCGGTGGCCCCAGAAAATCGCTGAAAGGCAGCCAGCCTGGCGAAAGATTGCGTGCTCCCAAGTGGGATATGGCTAGCCTGCATAAATTTGAGAAAGACTTCTACCATGAACATCCAGCTGTGGCGAGTCGTTCACCTGTAAGTGTTCTGGGGTTTGCGGTATCCAAGAAAGTAGCGAAGAAAACTGAAATTCAGAATCATCCTACAATGGAAGGCAGTGACTGTTTCAATGCTTAGAAATTGATCAATTTGTGGCAGCATATTTTGGCCCGAATAAAACATTTTAAAAAGTCTGTGAATCTTGCTTTTGAACACTAATTTTGGCTGTAGATAATTTGCCTGTCAAAGAGTTTTGTGATTCTACATTGGTGCTGATTTGTAATTCACCTTCCCCCCCAGGCTGAAGTTGATGCATTCCATACTGCCAAAGGTATAACAATCCGAGGAAATAACTGCCCCAACCCAATCATCACATTCGGTGAAGCGAACTTCCCGGGTGAGTATCTTTCTTACATTCAACTTATAAGCAATTCTATCCAGAATAAGGAATGGTTTGCTGTTGAGGTTGCCGATGATGATTTTGAGAACCGCCCCAGTCTGATGAAGTGTGACTGACTGGTTTATTTCCTGAGGCTGCTTGGCATAATTACATGTAGATAAATTCTTATTAACAACATTAAGCTTTGAATTCTTGTTGTTTATTTTTCAGACTATGTGAATGATGTTATCAAACAGCAAGACTGGAAGGAGCCAACAGCTATTCAGGCACAGGGCTGGCCTCTTGCCTTGTGCGGTCGTGATGTAGTCGGTGTCGCACAGACTGGATCTGGAAAGACACTATCAGTGAGTGCAGTTTAATTAATGAAAAAAAAAACTGCAGCCAATGATGATTTTATTACCGCCCCAGTCTGATATAATGTGACTGACTGGTTGATTCTGAGGCTACCGTTTTCAAGGAAAGTTACGAGAGCATGTCCTAGTTGGAAACAATTGCAGATTTCATTAGGAATTCAGGGCATTAGCAGTAGAATTGATAGCAGAGAATTTTGGTTGAAACATCTTCATCTTCTGTTACAGTTCATCCTACCAGCAATCGTACACATCAATCATCAGCCCTATCTGAGACCAGGGGATGGACCAATTGTAAGTGATAACGCCGAAAAATTAAATTACCCAATACCTGATACAGAATCAATGATCGATCATCAACTTGCTTGAACTGATCTGCAGTCAACTGGTTGTTTTTATCAACTATTTTCCAGGTGCTAGTCTTGGTTCCTACTAGGGAATTAGCTCAGCAAGTTCAACAAGTTGCAACAGAGTTCGGGGCCACATCAAAGATCCATAATGTCTGTGTGTATGGTGGCGCGCAGAAGGGACCACAGATCAGAGCCCTTGAGAGAGGTATGCTGGTTAATTTGTTAATCAATGCAGTTAAGATATATCACTGTTACAAGTCATGAGTCCAGGTGAACTCGGCACAGTATTTCACAATAACCATATTGGCTTATTTGTTTGTCTAAACTGTTAGCTGCTGCTTCATCTTTCTAGGTGCAGAAATCTGTATCGCAACACCTGGTCGTCTGATCGACTTCCTGGAGCGAGAAAACACGAATCTCAAACGTTGCACATATCTTGTCCTCGATGAGGCGGATCGCATGTTGGATATGGGATTTGAACCTCAGATCAGAAAGATTCTGGAACAAATCAGGGTAATCATGATTTACTATCAACCATGCACATTGAATTGTATTACATTTTTCGATGAGGGCCAACGTCCTAGCATTATTGGCCTTGGTAAAGTACATGGAGAGGCAGCCCAGTAGTGCCTTTGTTTATTCTTGGGAGAAAAAACTAGGTTTTGGCTAATGTATTGGAGGTTATTTCTGTGGTGTATATGTTTATTTAATCAAATTTTGTGCAGCCGGACAGACAGACTCTCATGTGGAGTGCAACCTGGCCAAAAGAGGTGCGACGATTAGCTGAAGATTTCCTGAAGGATTATGTGCAAGTCAATATTGGAGCGCTCCAGCTTCATGCCAATCACAACATTCTCCAAATCATTGATGTCTGTGAGGAGTATGAAAAGGAAAGAAAGTAAGTTACCGTATTTTTCGGACTATAAGGCGCGGCTTTTTTTCATGAAGAAGGGTCTAAAATTGGGGGTGCGCCTTATAGGGTGGTGCGCCTTATCTGCAGATAGAGTCCAAAAATTTGATCAGAAGTGTCACAACAAGCTAATTAGTTTGTCACAGCAAGCTAATTAATCATACAACCAGGTCAGTTTGATGCATAACATTGCTGTGGTTCACTTGATGACTGCGTCTTATAGGGAGGTGCGTCTTATAGGGCAGTGCGTCTTATGTATGGATTTCGTCAAGGGTTTAGGGTGAAATTAGGGGGTGCGCCTTATAGTCAGGTGCGCCCTATAGTCGCGAAAATACGGTAGTTCGTTGCCCTTATGAAATTATAGAAAATTTTATTCAGTTCCATGAAATCTCGTGTTTGATTTGATGTCCAGACTGTGACTCGTGTTGTTGTTTTTACTGCAATTTTAAATTGTACCTGCTTTGCCTGTGTTCTGAATGTGTAGCACACAAAGCTGTGAAGTTCCATTGTAAATTGTGCTAAAATCTTGTTTGTTTGTAGGTTGAAGTCTCTTCTTGAGGACATCATGGGAGAAAATGACAAGAAGACACTTATCTTCACAGAGACCAAGAGGAAGGCCGATGATCTCTCTAGACGATTGAAGAGGGAAGGGTAAGTTGTCTTCATAATGAGAGTTTTCCGGGAATTCCCGGATTTCCGGGAGCGGGCGCTAACAGAAAAATCTTGCCTTTTCGATTTGGCTTCGTCAGGTCTTCGGAAGGACGAATTGACCAGTGAATATCGTGATTGTCGTTGCATATCATGGCCTGTTCCAAGACAATGGATCGAATGGCAGATTTGGGACTTTGACTTCTGGGGTCATGACTAATTGATTGACAATTAGCATTACTCTTTGCCATGATCATGGTGTCCTGAAGTCTTGTTACATGGACACCAAAAAAATTTGTTGCATTCCATTAAATTTTTTTTCCTTTTCCAGATGGCCAGTGTCCTGTATACATGGTGACAAATCACAACCCGAGAGGGACTGGGTGCTGCAAGGTAAGATACGTGTCAGTCATTGTGGGTTCGGGGTGATAAGAGACTACGAAAACTAGTGTGTTCGCAAATTCATTAATACTGCGACGGGGTCAAGTCTAGATGCGGTTGTGTAATTCCACCCAGTGCTGCTTTTGTAGTTTCTATGTAGCATGCACTGTGTGGCTTCTCAGAAATTACTTGTACGTACATTATTACATGTCAGTGTTCCTATAAATCATCGTTTTCATGTCACGAGTTGGCAAGGTAACTCGTTCTTCTGCAGTAAAATGTAATGCTTTCCATAAGACAAAAACATTGCGTTGAACACCTTACCTAACACTGCTTGTAATACCAACAGTGATGCTGAAACTCATTATCTTTGAAGTGATGTCGGGCATGTTGGTGCCCCTAAATATTTTTTTCTCTTGCACTGATGGGCCATTTTATATTCACTCCTGCTTCAGGGGAAAGAATCTTACTTTTCCCCTCGGTATTTTCTGTGGGTGGCCGACATACCCTTGTCTGTGATGACACTTACACATTTGTCAGTTTTTATGCATCATTTATTTTCCCTCCGAAGCGATGATTTTCCACTGTCCTAATTGCTATGCAGGTGTACAAGATTGCAATGTGCAGAAAGGAATCACAGCATGACAATTCAGTTGTTGATCAGTGTGGCTCAGTTTTATCCTTTTACTTAATGCTAATGTAACTGTGCTTTAGTTCATCTCACTGGTTACAATGTGGAGCAAGCCAGGCTCCGGTGAAGTGCTTCGCAGTTCGTCAGAAGAAAATACAATGTGGATGAAATTGAAAATTGTGCTCAAGAAGTAATTTGCAAAGATTTGGGTTTTTTACCATGTAGTTGCCTGATGTTTCTTGACTAAAACTCCCCGTTCTATTGAATGAGGAACCGGAGGTACTAGTCCATGATGTGGCGCTGACGAACAACTCAGTTAAAACTGTGACGTCGAAAGTCAAGCCAATGTTATTTCCCATTTAATTCTGAAACTACAACCTACTTCTATTCTAGCCCTAATATACCTGAAGTAGTCCATTGAATTTCGAATTTTACACGTTTATCATCAAGTACATGTAAAGGACTGACTCAATGTATCTGAATGTTTTCAAACGGAAATTCAAGCGGGAACATGTTGAATTTCATTGATAAAATTGACTAGTATTTTAGCGTAAATAACAGACCGAAGAGCAACGTCATTGATTCTGAATGACGTATCACACAACGTCACGGACGATGCGCGACGTCAGTGACGTTTTCAACGTCGCAACAATTGCGCTTTTGTGTTAAAACAGTTGTTCTCCAGCACCTCCTTTGGGCACGCCGGTTCCCCATTATTCTATAGTAAAACATCAACCTCCAGGAACCCAGGGCCGACTGCCAGCCACAGAATTCCAGTACTGCTAACAGTGCCAAACAGAGAGGTAGATGTAGTGCACTTCACCCTTAAGATTTTTCGGTTTGGCCCTGTCTCTTAATGCTATTCACCTATTGGAGTTCCATGGCGGTTGGCCCTGGTTTTATGAAGTGGTGAAGGAAGGGTTTACTATATGATCATGTTGTGTATTAGAGTTCCTTTGACTACTACTCCTCTGCAGCTACATTTACTATTTGTTTGCTCAATCAGTTGCTTTGCCTGCTGCTTGCTGCTTTGGCTTCCAGTCACGTGTATGCCAATATAGATGAGACTCGGAACATCATTCAGCTACCAACACCTTCTGTTGTTTTCATTACATACTCACTGCTCGCATTGCTTTGCTAAGAATCCAGCCTTCAAGGTCTAGATGAAATTATGAAACTTAATGAATGGCATACTTTTCGGTTTGTCTGAAAAAGCGATTTTTGGAATGCAACTGTGCTGCGATGTTGTCAAAATTCTTAAGTCTACATGTGTATTTGGTTGTTTGTGGTGTAGTTGAAATTGCTGTGGCTATTGACTTGAATTTATTAAAAAAGTCATATTTCCTTTCCTATTCCTTGAAGGCTTATTTTGCTTGACATCTAACCGTATTCCCAACATGCTGTTTCTTCTCGTTACAGAGTTCAAATCAGGACGGACAAATATACTGGTCGCTACAGATGTTGCATCGCGTGGATTAGGTTTGTGAACCTGCTAGAGGAAAGAGTATATCCTACTAGCTTTTTCTACCTCTCTGTTTCAGATTTCCGGGTTGGACGATCGTTCATTCTGGTGGCCACTGATGTAGCATCACGTGGACTAGGTGTGTGACAACCCTAGCAAGCTGCAACCCTTGTGTCGCTGCCTGTTTTGCAGACGCACTGGAGGGAAAAGCCAACATTGATGCTGGAACAACTGGAGCCCTCTGTTGTTGGTAAAACAACAGAGGGCCAGTTGTGGTTGTACCGGTCATATTGTAGTGTTCGGTTTCTCATAATCAAGTACTCCAATTCATTGGCAGTCTTTAAGCAGCAAAATCTAGGCAGCTGCTGTAGTTATAAAACCAACACCAACCAGTTCATTTCAGTCTAGATTACACAAGAGGTTTGATTCACTTCTCAAGTTCTGGGTTGAAATGTTCATAGTACTTGAAAAAGAATGACCAGATTTTGGTTGTGGGTGGGGTTCGTTGAACTAAGTTGACTGTGATCATTGTAGCTAACATATTGGAGTGAGTGAGTCAACCTTCTATGTAATACCTCTAATCTCATGCACACGTTTAATTTGGCATCCAATCTTCTCTTTCAGAAAGTGTTAGATGATGCCTCATGATATAATCATTAATTCTTATCGGTAGTATTTTGACAGAGTTGTTACGGAGGCAGGAAGACGCCGGCATGACACATTGGTAAGCAGGTTGGGGGAGGCCTGTTCAACTTTCATTATCTCACGCTGCATAAATGGGATGAAAAAATGAGGGTAAATTGATTTCAATTGAGAGCAAGCAAACAGAAAAGCAGACCTCGCGTTCGTAGAGAAGGTTTCAACTTTTTGTAAGCATTGCAACATTTATCTGTTGAGCTGGTCCAGTTGTTTTATATGCCTGGGTAAGGGATGTTAGTGCATAACTGTCGTGGCCAACACTAAACTCATGTTCCTATAAATCAAGGCAAGTATTCAGGCATCCTATTTTGTTCTTCAAGCTGACTTCCTGATGACACTGACAGGAAGGAGGCAAATTTTTTATCGGTGTGTTGGAAGTCTGGAGACTTCCAAGATTTCTATCTCCCTAGGTTCCTCCCTAAAAAATCATCCTAAAAAATTACTTAACATGATTTTTTACTGAATTTGGCTATCTCCAAATATTCAAAGTACCTTTTACTAAAAATTTATGTATCTGGCAGAACAATGCATTGCATAGATTACATTGAATTGAATGGATCTTCCTTCCATAACACTTGCCTTGTCACTTGTCATGCTAAAGCTCCCTACCACTAGTTATCTTGGAAGTCTCAACACTTCCACATAAGGTATAAGATGAATGGGAGTACATGTAGGTGATCTGGTTTTCAGTTCTTCAGTCAGCTGTTTCTCTGTGTTGCATTTTATTTTTTTTCGTGGTTTTTTCCTGTCAATTTAATTAGTGTAAAATGTCATATTTTCCCTTCAACATGTGAGCATGACTGAGTCACGAGCAGGTACCTCTGCTTGGTAGTCCAGGAGGGCTGGGCTATTTCAGGTGCATGGCAGTCCACGCCTGTTAATGCATTTACAATGTTAAAATAGGAGGCATGTTCATCCCAAGCCACGATTTGGATCAGCTCATTTCATTCCACAGCCTAGTTGACAAGTTCTTGAAGATATTTTCTTGTTAATGCCAACTGACTAGGTATTATTTGGCTCTAAACCTTCATCTGTTTGCTCTAAAGACCAGTGCTTCCATGTGAAAGTTGGCATCTGAATCAAATTGTGCCAAACAGCCATGCAAGACCTGGAAGAAAATTGGATTATTGTGCAGCATTGAGTGAATAGATGGTGATAAATGAACATTGTGCCATTATCCTCCCTCGAAGATGCGGACTGAAGTCATGTCGGAGACTCTGCCCAGTGTTGTTACCATGGAACTTTGCTGTAGCGGAACGACTGCCTGGATACTTGGATTTATCAGTACAAAAGTATTGTACAAAATTGGTCTGGTGAAAATGCTTGGGAAACTGAAGGGCAGTCCGACTATGTGCTAAGTTGCAAAGTTCACTTTTTCTGATGCATCCTCCTATTGGAATAGACGTTGTGATTTGTTTTCTAGGGGAAATGCCAGCATCTGGCAAGCCACTATCCTTGAACTTGGAGCTGTAGAGAAAGAGTTCCAAGTGTTTCTCTTTTCAAGGATATTGTCCGGCTGCTGGGCAAATTCTGATTATTCTTGCTATTAAGACTGGAGAATGCATTGGGTGAGGTCATATGGTGGTAACAGTTTGATGAACTTCTCTGTCATGTACTCTCCCATTCCAGCCTATTTTGCATGTTCCCATATTATCAAAAAATGACTGAAATTAATGTTGGTGAAACCTTTTCATGTTACTGTATTGTTACTGCCAATAAGAGTACTACAGTGATACCTCAAGCCTGGCTCCTCATTTGCAAGGTATGCAAATGTAGGAATTAGCGCAGTAAGTACTTCCATTCATGTTTCTTTGCAAGTGTTTAACCAGTTGCCTTGTAGGATTTCTCAGTCATAGTCTCGTAACTAATTCGAAATTTTTTCTCTTCTCTTGCATCATTTTGTGTTTGTCACAAAATGTTGTGTTCACAGATGTCGAGGACATTAAATTTGTGGTGAACTACGACTACCCGGCGTGTTCTGAGGATTACGTCCACCGTATTGGTCGCACAGCCCGAAGCAACAACACCGGTACAGCTTACACGTTCTTCACTCCTGAAAACAGCAGACAGACCAATGATCTCGTTGCCGTTCTAACTGAAGCCAAACAGCAAATTAATCCCAAACTCATGGAGTTGGCTAATTCGGGAGGATTCCATGGCAAAGGTGGGTCCATTGTTTGTTTCAGATGTTTGTATCTAGATCTGTGTCTTCCATGAAAATTCCAGTGAATTAACTTGTCATCGAGGGCAATGACAACTGACAGGTATTTCTAATTGACTCATTTTCAGGTCGCAGCAGATGGGGCCGATCTGCAGGTGGTGGACGAGGCGGCGGACGTGGAGCAGGTGGATTCGGAGGATATGGCGGTGACAGCGGTAGGGACAGACGAGATTCTGGCTTCAGGGGGGGTAGGAGTAATGATGGACCAGGCAGTAGTCGTGGCGGCATGGGAGGAAGAGGTGGTGGCTTTGGGGGCATGAATTCGAGCCGAGGTGGTGCACAATCTCGTGGTGCACTGTCGCGTGGAGGTGGATCTTCCCGTGGTGGTGGCTTTGGTGGCAAAGGATCAGGTATGGCTGGTGGATTCGGAGACAAGCAGCAGAAGCCACAGAGAAGCAGCCGTTTTGGCCCACCGACAGGGAACCAGGCACCTGTTGGCGGCAACCAACACCAACAAAATGGTGGGGTGCCCAGTTTAATGAGCTTCAAAGCGGGTGGTTCAAATCAATCATCCATGGGCCAAGGACAGAGTGCTGATGGATATGGCAGTGCCCAGGGTCAGCAATATCAGAATTGGAATCAACAGGGATGGCAGGGGGCTGCCAATGGAGCACAGCAGAATTCCAATCCAAAGAAGGATATGAAGGCCAAGGATAACAAAGTTGGTATGAATAACGGCACCAACGCTGCCACACAGGGCACTGCTGACCAGTACCAGAACATGCAGAACATGGCTTTCTGGTACAGTCAGTGGATGCAGCAAAGTCAGGGTCAGCAGGATGCACAGTACGGCACCCAGCCTCCACCACCACCACCTCCCAGCCAAAGCCAAGTTAACCCCGCACTTGCTGCATATGGGCAGCAATATCAACAATATCAAACAGCAGCACAACAAAAGTAACGTTAGGCATCTACAACTGACGTTCTAACTGTTCAGTTGGATGGATGTTGTGCAGCTAGTTCCCTCGTGTTGTGTCTAATGAGTGAGCCATTTCTGTGTTGTATGGTGTCATTCACTTGAGGATAGGTTCTGATCTTCATGATCGGCACCACTGACAGTCGTCCGGCGTGGCTTTTCTAGTTCTTGTCCGCGCATGAACTGGATTTATTCGCTGGGGCATTCTCGCCCTGGAATGTAAACTGTTATCAGATGAGATTTGCAAACAACACATAGGATGAATCATACATGTACATGTTTTAGCCCTTCTATATATTACGGCAATGACTTTTTAATCAGTTTTTTCTGCATTTTAATTTAACTACGCCAGACATTAAATGAGGGCACCTCTGTTGTTTTTGGACTTAAAAAGAACAGATATCGACTTCCTGCATTCTTGCACGAACTCTGTGCTTGTATTTATCATCGGCAATTCTGTACAATTCATATTGGCTAATAAGTGGTAAAGCTTTCGTACCAGGTAAGAGAATAATTTCTATAACGGTCTAAGTTTATATTGTAAAAGTACTGCGCAGAATCATGATGATGATTTTCATTGTTTTAATCCTAGTTTCTTATGTTGTACAGGGTCAATCAGATGATGTTACTAAACTTGTGGAGGAGTGTAATAAATCTGTAAAGACAGTATTTTCTAATTTATTTCAGTACTTGTATAGTGAAAAGAAGCTCATTAATTGCTAGCAAGTAGAACAAAACGATGACAAATTCCTATATCTATCGGTCATTAATATCTTGTTGTAATGTCTTGAGGAGGGTGTTTGAGTTGTTGCGCCATATGTACATATAACATGTTCCTTGATATTTTTCTTGCATTTCTGAGCTTCTTCATGAGCCATTTCCTCTGCTGAAGCACTTGAGCACGTCCATCGTTTTCAGTCATGCCCGGTCAGTCTGTCTGTCTTGGGCAAAAAAGCTATCTCGCGTGTTATTCCAGCCAGGCGGTTTGGTGGCTTTTTGAACAGAACAGCTGCCTGTGGCCCCTTTATCAACCCCTATTGCTGCCTGGTCCATCATTACCCCAAGTCTCCACTCTTGGAGGCAGAATGCCTCTAACAAAATTTGACATCGAGTGGAGGTCTCTTTCTTCAATTTATGAATTATACTGACAATTTTGCCCGACTAGCCATACATGTATCACCATGTGTTGCTACTGATAGTTTTTTTGCAATGCATGTCCTGAGCTCCCAGCCTTACATTGCACATGCAAGCTGTATTCATACTTGGATGCCAAGTAAATGTAATTTAGGTGCCGACATTGTCTTGGTGATTTGTACCACGGTGTCGGCCATTGGCATCATAGTGGCTCTCGTCCAGTGATAGACGCTGACAAAATCATGCGGCGTTGAGAAATGCAGCGTCCTGCATCGGTCACTGGTGATGCTGATGCGTCAACAGTTTAGTTTAGACCCGGGCTTTATAAAGAATATAACTGCCTGGGGCATTTCAGTCTTCTAGGAGAATAAACCAGCTGCATTGTGTCAAAACAGGTTTTGAAGCATTTTCCCATTGAAATTGTGTCACAACATCAAAGTACACCAGCACTGAATTGGTCCAACTCGCAGGGATGGGTTGCACCTATAGGTTTTAACTCCCAGATGTGGCTCACTTCAATAATCTCAATGGGTCGTATTCATAAAGTGGTTCTATTGTTAGAACCATCTTAAGCCGGTTCCAAGTGCAGTGGTTGACTACACTTGGAACCGGCCTAAGATGGTTCTAACGATAGAACTGCTTTATGAATACGACCCACAACCGTTTGGAGATTGGCAGTTTGTTTAGACAGATCATTGACCGTTTTTTGCCTATCTCTCAAAAGCCTTTTATAGTCTCCAGTCGGCCTACTGCCATCAGTACCAATGTGAATCAAGTGCTGGTACATGTATTCATAAAAGTTAGCAAATGCTTTAACTCAAGATTTGCACAGCGAGATCCAATGTAAATGCGCTACGAAACTTGAAGTAAAAGCATTTGCTAGCTTTATGAATATCAGCCAAGGTCTTTCATGGTGGATGATGTTTCATTGTTCAGCTCCCTGGATGCTTCCAGCAAAGGTTTCATTCGCCACTTGCACCAGCATAGGAATGTTATGATCAGTATTCCTTCCAGCTTATTTAGGGAAGAACAGGGTTCATCTCGCGTCAAATTACCCTGTTCTCTGCAATTTTGGTTACAGGATGGAAAAGCAAGAAGTTCAGTTCTGGTTTCGGTGGTGGAAATAGCAATGGCTACAACAATGGTGGTGCGGCCCGATATCAGAATGGCTGGGATGCAGCAAACTATTAGGAGAGTTCGGACAGGTAGATCTCAAGACTTCAGACGGAAATCCAACTGACACGCTCGAGGTTAAGATGTTATTTGATGAATAAGAACAACACACGTGCAGACGGCTTGAAGTTAACTGTGATGTGCGAAGCAGTCCAGAAGTGCATTTAGAAGTAGGCCTACCCCTGTAGAATTATTTTGTCCTGTAACTTATGTGAATTCCATGGGAGACTTGACATTTAGGGTCAACCTAGACACCCCAATGTACATGTGATATGCTGATATTTGTGGAGACCATTGTACCCTGCCTAAAATTCAAATTGTTTATTTCAACGCTCAATTCACCTGTGAATGTAAGTGCTATTTACTCTGCTGACCAATTCCCAACTCCATCCAACCAAAATGCTGTGAATCTCGACGGATCCTTATGAACACTGAATGAAGAGTCTCCAGTTGGTGTGGTCCAAGGCCCTGTTTTTGTGGTACAGTACGAAGCTCATCATACAATTTGGTGTAATCAAATTTGTGTTGGTGTATCGTCATATTTCATTGTTTAAATTTGAGGGATAAACGTGCGTGTTTAGTTTTTCATGCCTAATGAGTTCGAAAACGTTTAATGTACCGGTAATTCATGTTTGCTGGGAGGTACATGTAATGTACCGGTAATTCATGTTTGGTGGGAGGTACATGTATTATTCTAATTAATTACTTTGTCTTCCTTCTGATGATATGGCAATGGCTCATCATGATATTTTAATCAACAAGAAAAACTTACATTTTTAGCTTATGATAATTTAATGATATTCATGATGCGATATTTTGGTCGGGAAAACTGCTCCATGGTGGTTTTTGATTGGTTCTTGTTCGCTTACCTGGTGACCTTTGACTTCTGTCCTTGTGTTACCATCGAGGTTCTTGTTGTGAATTGTGATGTGTGCTGCTATTGCCTCGCGTGTAGTATTGGCAATCTTCACTCCCTTCTTTTTCAATAGAAAACATCACATCTTTCAAATCTGGCAAGTCCAATTTAGAATGTACTCTTCAAAGACATTTATTTCCTGTTCAATTATAGGCCTAGTGTTTTTAACTTTGTGAAGTTGTACACGGATTGTCGACAACAAAAATAGGAAGTGGGGAGGGGCATGAGTGCTATCTTGTTACAACTATGTTAGATCTGCTGAACTAGAGACTTCCTTGTGATTTTTTGTCCATCTAATGTACTTCAAGTGTGAAGTCTGGCATAATGTATTCAGTTCCGGTATATGTGTGACATATATATCGTTCCAAGCCCAAGTTGTGCTTGCGATGCATTGACCAATTCATTTTACGTGTATGTGGCATACCATTGGTAATACAGTGTGGACTGGTATGTTGTAATTGTGGCTGAGTATTGTGATTCAAGTGGGCTGGTGCACGAACAGGGTATCTCTACAATGTACCAGTGTCCACATTCCTGCTCATTGTGCTTCAACTACACGTGGTAATTTAAGTCGTGATTTTAACAGTTCAGTAAAAAAACAGTTCGCATTGTACAAAAATAGTAATGTGTTTATTCTTAGTCTGTCTGTCACTTTTTCCAGTTCCAGTGTTACTGTGATTTAAAGGAGTTAGACACACTCACTCACTGGTTCTCTATCCACGGACGCCTGCGGTGCTGCCACCTATTGTCGGTGATATGTACTGACGTGAATATCGTGAGTGAGTTGCATCGGACCGGGAACCAGTCTAACGATCACGGGTGCTGCCACCTGCACGAAGGAATAAAACTAGTTTGCCGACCATATTTGTAAACAAATCAGCTTGTTTACAACTTCGGCGTCTAACTCCTTTAAGCCCCCCCCCCCATAATATGCCTTGGTGTCACTTTTCAATGTAAACATTCATTGGTGGTGGTCAAAGGTGGGGGATTTTCTCCCACAGTGCTTCTCACTGGCCACACGCCCGGATCGAGAGGGGGGCATCTCAGAGCTTTGATTTTTCAAATTTTCCCGGGGGAGGCCCCGGACCCCCTTAGTGCGAGTGCCAACTGAGGGCTTCGCCCCCAGGGTTGTGCCCCCCATTTCTAAACCCTGGATTCGGCCCTGGGCCACTAGCATATAAAGCGCTCAAAAAGGAAATTAACGATGTAGTAGACCTCTGCACTACTGAACCACAAAAAAATGTCTTCGGCTGAACAGCAGTTGGGGCGCATCCCGGAGGACTTGGAATCGGTGCAGGCCAAACGCGACGGAAGGTCAAGGTCAGCTGAAAATTCTCGCAGAAAATTTTGTGTGAAATATTCATATTCAATGTTTAATCACTGCACAACCAGCTGCTGACATATTTTGTAAGTTAGCATACTCATTGCCTCGAACAAAGAACTTAAGTTTTGTGTAATTTTTTAATCCTGTAGGTGTCTGATTTATTTTATCTGGGCCGATGTTTCTGCAATGTTGGCATGCACATGATGATGCACATGACATGATGCATGCATGCTGCATGCATGAGCATCAATAGTCAGATAGTAGAGCAGCATGCATGAGTAAGTAGGCTAGCTACATAGGCCTACATGTCATGATGTAGCCTCCCTCGGCGTGCACTACACTATAGATCGACGGCGTTGATTGCGGACCATGTTTACATGACTTGACCAGGGTAATCTCTTTTTAACGGGCCGCCCTGAATTTATTTCNTGTAAACATTCATTGGTGGTGGTCAAAGGTGGGGGATTTTCTCCCACAGTGCTTCTCACTGGCCACACGCCCGGATCGAGAGGGGGCATCTCAGAGCTTTGATTTTTCAAATTTTCCCGGGGGAGGCCCCGGACCCCCTTCGTGTGAGTGCCAACTGAGGGCTTCGCCCCCAGGGTTGTGCCCCCCATTTCTAAACCCTGGATTCGGCCCTGAGCCACTAGCATATAAAGCGCTCAAAAAGGAAATTAACGATGTAGTAGACCTCTGCACTACTGAACCACAAAAAAATGTCTTCGGCTGAACAGCAGTTGGGGCGCATCCCGGAGGACTTGGAATCGGTGCAGGCCACAAGCGACGGAAGGTCAAGGTCAGCTGAAAATTCTCGCAGAAAATTTTGTGTGAAATATTCATATTCAATGTTTAATCACTGCACAACCAGCTGCTGACATATTTTGTAAGTTAGCATACTCATTGCCTCGAACAAAGAACTTAAGTTTTGTGTAATTTTTTAATCCTGTAGGTGTCTTGATTTATTTTATCTGGGCCGATGTTTCTGCAATGTTGGCATGCACATGATGATGCACATGACATGATGCATGCATGCTGCATGACATGCATGACTGAGCATCAATAGTAGAGCTTGGAGGAATTATAATTCCTCCAAGAGTAGAGCAACATGCATGAGTAAGTAGGCTAGTTACATACATGTCATGATGTAGCCTCCCTCGGCGTACACTACACTAGCTCGGCCTACATAGCATAGGCCTACACTAGGCCACAGTGTGGTCAGCAGGTTGGAGACTGACGCTATCGCTATAGGCCTAGATCGATGGCGTTGATTGCGGACCATGTTTACATGATTTGACCAGGGTAACCTCTTTTTAACGGGCCGCCCTGAATTTATTTCTGGCGGGATGCCTTAACAAAGCACATCAGTGTGTAACCCAGCGCTTCTAGATCAAAGCGGATGTTAGTTTTTATCTATACCTGGCTGTGTCTTTGCGTGACTGCCGTGGAAACGAAAAATTTGCACTTCTATGTTTACATAAAAACGTGGAATCATCATGACGTTCCCCCGTGACGTTGCATTGGCATGCACGGATGTACAGGCCGACACTACGCTCACTTGTGACGTGACGTCATGACGTCACTCGCTGTGGAAAGTCACGGCCGAATTTCACATGTGGGGAGTTGTTTCATGTGGCAAAACTCGCATATTTTACCGACTCGAAAACAGATTTTCTCTAGAATTTCGTTACTGTAGTAAAATAGGGAATATCTTCTCCCAGATACATGAAAAATAAAAACGGTTTCTTTACAATACAAATAAGTTTCGAAATAGAGGTCTCTTTTGGTGTTGTCAGTTTTCACCCGAGATGTCCGCAATCAATGACGTTTATCTATAGGGTAGGCCTAGGCCTAGATTTAGCGGCGCTACCGTAAAGGTCCAATGCGTTGCCAGATCTGACGACGCTGTCGTGGTTGTCTGATAGTTGTTTTGTGTGTCGGATGTGCCAAAAACTTGTTGACACGCCACAAAACTTTTCGTCGAAGCGAAGTTAAACATGGCGGCTCGAGCACATGCGGTTGAGATAGCCGTGGGACCGATGTATAATCGCTTCCTATTGGCTAGAGGAAGCAGGAGACGGAGGAATGAGCGAATTAACAGGCTTGTTACTTCACGCCACCGAGGTTTTTGATGCTATTTTCGAGGCACTTTCCGAAGTAAACAGAATGCGTCATCGATCGTCGTTGGTTTTAGTGACGCGTCGCTAATATTAGCGACGTCGCTAATTCTAGCGTTCGTCTCTAACCTCTAGCTACCGGTAGGAATTCCTCTAGCTACCGGTAGGCCGACCTTTTGATCATGTTGATCTCGTTCCAGAGTGTTAATCCCAGGAAGGAGTAACAATGTCGGAGGGTGATTCTTCCCATGGTGTTCATTCACCACATCATAATGTGCATCGAGATCCTAACCCAAATCATCATCCCCCTCATGAGCCTGCATCACCAATCTCTCCTAATGCTCTGAAGTCGTTTCTTATACCCAGTCCGCTCCCGACCAGAAGAACGAGAACACAGTCACAGTAAGTCAAATCTGTGTTCTCAACTTTATAACGTTTGATTACTTTGACATTCTCAGTGCCAAGAATTTAGCAGGCTTTTGGTAGTGTGAAAATGTTTTGTTGTTCTTGACCATGTTTACAGATCCTGTAGTTTCGTACTCAGATGGACTCTCGAGGGCGATTCCAGAATAGACATGAAAGCGACAACCAACTTTGTGACAAGTTGTTCTCTTTTTCCAGATCACAAAGAGCTGCTGAAGGCCCTGTCTTCAAAGGCCATGTGATTGACTTTTGTCGAAATAAAGGCCACGGTTTTATAATTCCCTCTGATCCAAAGGAACGGCAGGTGCAAGAAAAATTATTCGTCCATATATCTGAGTAGGTGGAACTTCTGTATTTCAACAAATGATTCCGTTTTTTTACAGTTTTTGCCTGTAGTCAGTGTTGAGCTGTAGGCAAAGTCCTGTTTCGGTCATAAGCAACTCCATTGGGAGCATCTTCGATAATCGAAGGCCGATCTGCTCTGACACCGCTACGTTACATCGCACATCACCCTTCGAGAAATAGACCAGTCGGCGGCGTATCTTGGCACAATGCCAACTTTACCGGTCGACCAATCATATTGCACTTTATAAAATTATATCGTGTCTTCGGCTACCACTCTTTGTACCACGATTCAAATTTTACAACACCGATTCTGATTATTGGCCTCTTCTTCTCGAGGCGGCAGATACGCCGTGGACCAGTCAATTTCTCGAAGGGTGATGTGCGTTGTAACGCAGTGGAGAGCAGATCGGCCTTCGATTATCGAAGATGATTGGGAGTGAATGTTGTCATATCATGAGAGGAAGTTTTGTAATTTATTGTGTGGCTTAATGACTATTCCTGTTCGTCATGTGATATTCTGTGATTTTAAACCGTATTCCTTTCCGTCATTGCAGTATTGATGGAGATTTCGTTCCGAAAGCTGGCGATCTTATCGAGTACAAGAAATGTCTCATACCTCCAAAGAACGAAAAGCATCAGGCAGTACATTTGAGGATTCTTTCAAGCACAGAACATGAACGCTGGGATTCACCGACTCCTCCAAGTCCGTTAAAATGAGACTAACACAGCATGACCTTGGAGAGTGCTGGTCTTCACTCGTTTGGGCTCTTGAATATGAATAGGCGAAAGATTTTTAGATCATTAACTACATCCAGTTGATTGTCTCATTTTAGTGCATTATGGGAGAAGACCAAATTTTAATCAATAATGATCAGTCTACCTCTATAGTAAAGTCTGGCAACATCTATCTTCAACCTAATGGAATGCGGAAGTCATGTAATGTGACAGAGCTTTGCGGTTTATAATCATGCCTGTCGGTAACTTGTGGTCGTTCCCCGATTGTTCGCGTTGTCCACCGGTCATTCAATAGCCGCATGTGATTAAAGGTCCGTGGAAAATCCAACGATCAATTTCCTAGCTTCCGCATTCCACTAGGTCAAAGATAGATGTTGCCAGACTTTAGATACCGGTAAATGAACCCTAAACCTCTGGAGGTTGATAGAGTGGTGGAGTGTAGTCCAAAGTCAAAGTGACCATTAAAACCCTTGATATTAGTTCAAAATGGTAATTTGTGACCCACTCTGGCAAAACCAGTCGCATGTCGCTCTTAGCTTGGCAGGTTGAGACCAAAATGTTTGTCACTTTCAGTATTGTCTGGCTATTGTGAAATCTGGAAGAATCTATTTCTTCCATTCTCTCCTGGTGTCATCTTAGTTCGTTGAGGCTCAACTTCTGAGCGACATGCGACTGGTTTTGCCAGAGCGGGTCACATTTTTGAAAACCGACATTTTCATTTACCGTATTTTCCGGCATAAGACCATAAGACCATGAAAAGGCTACCAAAATCGCGAGTGCGGGTGATACAACGGTGCGGTTCTTACGTGGATTAAGGCCTATAATCGGCCCTATAACCATGCATAAGTTCACGGAAGATATCGAAAATCCATGCTTTATTGTTCCTTGCATCATGTCATAGGCCTATTTTCATGAATGTGCACAAAATTCTGCCGTAAAACATGTCAAAAACTAGGTAATGGCATGGGCATTCCCAGTGAAGCCATTTTGTTTGATTGAAAATGAGGCATGGTCCGGTTTAGTTCGTTCAAGTACCCGAGTTAGTGACCTGATACTGGGTATATCTGTCGTGCTCCTCTCACGAGAATCATCCGTGTTATAAGCCGCGGGTGATACGGCGGTGCGGGTCTTCTGAGGATTTAGCAATGCTATGGTCTGTGGGGTGCGGGTCTTAGGGTCCGGTGGTGTGGTTAGTAGTGCGGAAAATACGGTATTTTTCTCAAAAATACTCAGTCTTTGGGTAAACTTTTTCTGAAGCTTCAGTCCCTCTGTATCAGGCTTTTACAATATATGCAAAATACCTTAAGTGAGATTATTTGCATATTTGATGAGAAACATTTGCCACTGTGAGGCTTTTACAAGGCACAGATCGACTGACTTCATTTCCACAGTACATGTACTGTAAATACTACTTATAACTTTGCATGAAATGATCATTGAATCTGGATAAAGGAAAATGCCTTTTCACTTAGATTATTACCTTCTTACTGTAAAGTTAAAGCCCCACTGTATTGAATTTTACGATATTTTCAAAATGTAAGGAGAGTGCACATAGAGGTCTCATAGCTCATGAAGGTCCCTAAAATGCTTGCCTGATACATACTACAGAGAATCAAGGCCTAGTTTTCAGCCCACATTGAAAAAACTGTGCAGAGAGAGCTCTAATGTATTCAGATAGAGCGAAGTACATTTAACACTTCACTGACGTCGAGAATCGCGGCGATGATTCGTGTTTTTCAAATTGAATACAGAGGGCTTACTGTCCTTTTAGCATGTAAAAAGTATGTAGTTATATTAGATGTAGTTCTGGGGTGTCCACAAAATAGACCTGCTATATTTACAAAGGGCAGGTCTTGGATTATGAGAATGATCAGCTCAAAAAACTGAGGAGTTTTCTCTGCTCAAGTGGGGAGAAGCCAGATAAAGTTCTCACGGAGCGCAGCGGGCTAATCAGGTCCACTGCCAAAACATCGAACTCTTGATCCAATCTTTTTCCGCCCATCAAGTGGAAAAAGGACAGAGTTGTACCGGTCTCTGGGACATATAACTTCACTGAGTCGTGCCATTGATTCAACAAATGACTGGCTTTCCTTGATTGTACCATTTTCGACCTGAAAGTAACGTAGGCTGCTCCACTGTATGAAGTTGTCATTTGAATAACTTCCCGTAAAGTCCAACAGTATTTGTTCACATAGCAGCATGTATGTAAATTCAAATTACTCCTCATCTGGGGAAAAAATAAACATAATATTATCGAATAGACTGCATGAATGTGGCTCGATTCTTTTTAGCTCGCCTGGGTGACATTTTTTTGGTGCGCAAGTTTCAGTATGGCCCCCAGATAGCCCATCTTAGCAATCAATTCGTAACTTGAGAACTGCTTGGTCAGTCAAATTGGTTGTGTGTCCGTGCATGTCAGACCGTGGTCGAAGCCTCTGGTGATTTTACCTGCGCGTACCCTACACAAAAGTTGCACGCAGTAGAGCGAATGGTTCACGCAGGTTATGCAAATTCGGGTATGTCAACTGTGCCCTGTACTGTACACTGAAAGACAGAAATTGAATACGGTGGCGCCACCAAAAAGCCCGGTAGTGTATCATGTTCTGGAGGTATTTCGAAGGGCGTTTGCATTTCTCTATGTAGACAACCATATCGCGCCTCTGTGGTGTTACGGTATTGTTGATGCAGTCCAGCCGATATGATGTGAACCACGCTATAAGGCTTCCTGTACATAGAAGTATACGGTATACGAAAACACCGATTAACAAAGGCTTCTCGAGGATTCACGACCGTGAAGCCATTGTTCGCCGGTGTTTTCGTATACCGTATACTTCAATGTAAAGGAAGCCTTAGGCTCCAGTTCCATAGAGCTCACGTTGACACTTTTCACGCGCCACGCTTCACGTTTTCCTTTCGTTCCTCGATTCAGCGCACAACGAGACACACATTACCTGTCCTGTGACATGCTTTCTCCGAGGAACGAAAGGAAAACGTGAAGCGTGGCGCGTGAAAAGTGTCAACGTGAACTCTATGGAAATGGAGCCTCAGGGACGCCAAACATTTGGAACCGTAATTTTCTTCCGTTAATACCTTCCCAGGCCCTGGTCTCGGGAATGACTTGGGCCCGTATTCTAGAAGCAAGGTCCACTTTATTAAGCTTGCATTCCGCCCTGCAAACACTACTAGCTATTAAAAAAAGGGAAACCTTAGACTTGAAACTAATCTAGAATACGGCCCTAGATTAAATCCCATGGGAGGGGAAGTGACAAATCGATTTGAAATGACAAACTAAAGAGCGTTTTTTCAGCTGCCCGAGGTCGACTCACCACGAGGCCAGAATGTTGTTAACAGTGAAGAATCCCATTCGGCAGGGAATTTAAAAGGGATCACATTATCTTTACGTGCCCTTGCTCGTCAGTTGGGAGTACCCGATGAAATTGACATGAAACTCATATTTGAATTCACTTTGAATTAAGGTTTGTCTGTCCATCCCGCGGGAACACCGTGCGGTTTTGATTTCAGCACGGATCGTGTCGTGAATAAACCGTGTTGACACAATGGACGGAGAATGAAGAACTGAATCTACTGGTAACAGCGATAAAATCTTCTGCTCTGCTGGGCCCGGGTGCGGGCTTTTCCCAATAGGGAGTTTTCGCAAAGCCCCCGAAACGCCAACGCGAACGCCAAACCCATTGTTCGATGCCACGAAGAGAGCACCGAACAAAAGGATAGACGTTCGCGTTGGCGTTTCGGGGGCTTTGCGAAAACTCCCTAATGTTTCAATGGTTTACGCACGGCTTCGTTTGTCGGCTCGGCTGGTTTTGGTTCCGTAGCCCAGGGCGCGCATGCAGAGAACATGCATTTAGGCCGATGTGAAAATTTTCCCTCTAGATCAAGGGGAATGTTTCACTTGGGCTTCCGTTACATAGAAGTATACGGTATACGAAAAGGCCGGTTAACAAAGGCTTCAAGTTCATTTACGACGGTGAAGCCATTGTTAACCGGCGTTTTCGTATATCGTATACTTCTATGTAATACACGAATAGGGGCCTTATGCAACAAATGGGATCTACATCACCCCACAGTTGGTTATTAATGCACTTATCTTATATCATCCATATGAATACGCCATTGTCAACAAAGTGACTTCAGTAGGCCTAGGCCTAATAGGCATACTTTTCAACAAATTTGGAAAATTTGCTGTTAGGTGTTTTCAGTGTGATGTCAGAGCGGCCATGTTACAGGTAGGCCTATACAACAAAAGCAGTACCGTGGGCCATGACTGGCGAAAAATTCGTTTGTTTATACCTTCATATGGCTACAATGAAAACAATCCTTTCCAGTGGCCGTGAAATTCTTCTTAGTAGACCTACTTTGGCAAAAGTGTTAAAATGTTTTTTTCTCCCGCCTGGTTGAATTATGTTCTGCCTCCCCTCAACGCTGAGCTCTTTCATTATGGAAAAGGATTGTAAACCAAGTAGGGCTTCTGAAGGTTACATCCGTGATAAATCATATTTGGCAGGGAATTTATCAAAGTCACCCAGGTTCAATGACATTACAGTTCTGGTTCAGGATTGCGATCTACCTTGGCTAAATGAGGAGTAGACTATACCGCAATGATTTCATGCCGATTATAGTCCAAAATGCCAGCAGTGATGATTGTGGATGCCACTTTTACCGCGAAGACTTGATGATGATAGGGCTAAATATACTGTTAAAAACTCCTCCTCTGCTGTCACACAAAGGGAAGGGCTTAAAATGTCCGTTGTCCACACTCAAGATTTTTTAGTACTAAAATTTATAACTGGGGGTTAAATTGGTGTTCATTAAATGCATTTCAGATATTGGTAATCGCTGGCCAGCTATGACCGAAATCACCCTTTTGCGGGTGATCCACCGAGTTTACGACCAGTTTGCGATTAGTTCGCGACGGCAGTCGTAAACGAATCGCGAACTCGTCGTAAACTAGTTGCAAACTGATCGTACAGAAATGACGTGACGTTGAAGCTGATCCACCGAACCAAATCAAACATGTTTGATCTCGTCGTAAACTCGTCGCAAACTAGTCGTTAACGAGTCGCAAACTCGTCGTGAACGAATCGTGAACGCTGATCCACCGGCTAATGATTTTTCGTCGTAGTCGCAAACGCCGCCTTCGTGAACTAATCGCAAACTGATCGTAAACTCGTCGTGAAGTTAGTGGATCACCCGCATTTATGAGCCTCATTTATAATTTTATAATTTTTTAGCACTAAAAAATCTCAAGTGGGCAACGGGGGCTGAAGGGCTCTCTCTGAGAAGCTGATATCCCCAAAGAGAAGACAGGTTTTGGATCAGCTGTACCAGGTCACATTCACCGTTTATGTGGCCAGACTTGGTGCAAGTCTCTCAACTGGTGCGAGTACCGGTAACAAGTGGTGCAAGGGTATCAGGCACCTCCTACAAGTGCTGTATTAAGTGGACCTTGGTCTATAAATTGACATGATCCACTCATTTATTAATGATTGCCTCAAAAGGTTTCGTGGAAAGTTCGGATAACCTCCTAGCGGGNTCACTGTGGGCTACCCGTCGAGGGTTATTAGAATTACCCTCGACGTATGGCCGCCATTTTCCCAATCGATTCGCGAGGATTTTTGCTCACTGTGACAAGTAGAGTGTAATTCACGGCTTCATTTTTTCAGCAGGTATGTAGAGAAAATTGTCACACACATGTCTGTACTTGTCTTTTCCCTGAAAATTGCCTATGAGCCGCGTAATTTGCCCTTGAAAACATCGATGAAGTCGAGGGTTTTTCACCCGCCACATTTTCTGCAAAGAGGGTGATTCGCCCGTGTGAAAAACCCTCGACTTCATCGATGTTTTCAAAGGCAAACTACGCGGCTCATACGCAATTTGCAGAGAAAAGACAAGTACAGACGTGTGTGTGACAATTTTCTCTACAAACCTTCTGAAAATGAAGCCGTGAATTACACTCTACTGGTCACAGTGAGCAAAAATCCTCGCGAATCGATTGGGAAAGTGGCGGCCATACGTCGAGGGTAATTCTAATAACCCTCGACGGGTAGCCCACAGTGAATGTGATATGAATTCATATCGTGATTGCATGCTCCGGTCGGACTGCATCCTAAAGTGTAATAATAGATGGGTTTTCTCGGTTACGAGTGGAATGTGATGCTCTACTGCTCGAGTCCGATACACCACCCATAAAGGCCAATTCATACTTCTCCGTCTTGCGCTTTGCGCTTGTCCGTTCCCTATGTTTATGTGTGGTACCAACAAATTACTTTTTCTACCACGCACTCACATAGGAAAAGTACAAGCGCAAAGCGCAAAACGCAAAGTATGAATCTACCTTTAAGCTGGACCTCGACGGACGATCCCCAGGCACGTTTATTCCCAAAGCTCTCGTAAATTTATCGAGCGCGTAAACTATGTATTGTTCATTTTACGGGAAACCTATTGTTCACTCTCAACCTGAAAAAGGATTTGCGAACTCGCTACTGAGTTTTCGCAAAACCCATTGTTCGATGCCACGAAGGGACCGAACAAAAGGATAGACATTCGCTTTGGCGTCCCGGCGGCTTTGAAAACTCTAGTTTTCGCAAAGCCCCCGAAACGTTTGTGGCGAACGTCTATCCTATTGTTCGCTGCTCTCTTCGTGGCATCGAACAATGGGATTGGCGTTCGCGTTGGCGTTTCGGGGGCTTTGCGAAAACTCCCTATTATACGTTGCCTGGAGATCTGAAAAAGCACTCACATGGAACATTGCATGGTTGATAAGCGCAACAGTTGTGTAGGCCTACACGTATAGTTGTGTAGACCTATCTCCTTTTAAGATATGCGCGACATGATACGCAGTTTCATTCTGCATTTGAGATTAATTCTAAGAACATCGCTCCATGCAAGTCCTCGGGCATGATTTGAATTATAATCAGTCACGTATCTGATCAGATACAAGATGAGAAACTGTCAGATTGGAAACGATCTCATATCATCTTCCAAGATGAATATTACAACGACAACAACAACTAATATCCTGTCTAATTTCCATTGAACTTAACTTGACCCTTGCCGCTCGTTCAGTGAAGCACACGCTAGAGCGGGACCCGAGGTGAAGTATGAGAAGATAAGCCTGTAGGAGACAGTTGCTTGTCAACTGGAAACACTTCTTGCATCCATTAGGGCCCCTGCGTCGAGTCAAACGAAGTTCAACTGCGGGATTAATTGAGTTTTTGTTATTAGCTGCGACGGCCTGGTAATCCGCTCTCCTCACTTAGATTCCAGTCTCATCCTTTATCTCTCGTCCCTGGATGACCTTTGTGTCATCAAGACATTTAGGGATTAAGAAATCAATGTCCCCGAAGGTTAAGTGATTAATTTGAAGTAAATCAGCATTCAGCCCCGATCATAGATGTATGTCTTGTCAAAAATTGGAGAGATCGTCGTTTTTATCGTTCTTACAATAAATTATGTAACGTCGGGAGGCCCAGCTATAAGCTTGCGTCACGTGACCGAATTTTGCATTGCCACACCAGGTACGAAACTGCGTCTGTAAGTACTAGCAGTTGATGCGCATAATGCCCATCCCAAGGGAAGGCACTGATTCGCTGACATCTGCCCCATCGGCATGTGCATTTCAAAATGGCTCGGCGCAGCTTCCGCCGCCATACCGGGAAATCAGTGATCGGAAAAGCCATCCGTTCATTGGTTGCATTTCTTGCTGCGGGCCTACTGGTTGATACTCTACCTACAAGCAGTGCAGACTCGTAAAATCGTCAGCGCCCAGCTTCGACCTCGGCCTGCTGAACTGAGCGTTCGGTGGCCTATCCGTCACGATGTTGCACATCGCGCAAGCTTCAAACCTGGAAAGTGACGTCATCATTTTCATTTGGACGCCGAAAAGTGAACACATCTAAGCCAAGGTCATTTTGACTCGATTATATTGAATTTATTCTTAATTTATAAAGTATTTTACAGGAATAGTTGATATCTATTTTAATACAATTACAGGATTCATACAGATAGTGACGTGGACAGTTTTTGCAATAGAAGATTTTTGTACAATAGTTTTCATCATAAGTGGAAATAACTGGTCTATGCTGAATACAATATTTACAGATACACCACAACCGTTTAGTTGAATTATGATACAATGTGCCCGGCTTAGAGCAGCGGTCTGGGCGTAGTTGGTCTACGATACAAACAACGTAAAGATGGCAGCATTTCAGCAGATTATACATAGCGATATACGGCATACAGACAGGTTCATGTTCGCGAACCTTTGTGAAGCCTTTGTTAACCGTATACCGTGTACCTCTATGTAATCGCTAGCTTTAGGCTAGAGGCGTTCATTGCCGACTCCTCTGCACCACTGTATTAGAAAGAGAAAAAGTGTGACACGTGCTAGAAAAGTATTATGTACAAGTGAAATGAAGAAAAATGAAGTGAAAATAAATGAGTACTCGTGGCATTGTCACCGGGTCTGGTGACAGTATCCCCAAATAGATTGAAGTAGATTGAAAACTAATGATTGATATTGCTTATGCATAGCCTATATAAGGTGTGCTATTGCTCTAAAACGTGATAGCAGTCTGCATATACAAATAGATCACAAACCAAGCTGTAAAGTGTGAATATAACAATTAAAGGAGCACAAAGATGAAGTTGTAGTGCCCTGGGACGAGATTGCACGATCTTGGCCGAGAATGCGCCGCGCCGACCTGAAGAAGGTAGAGTAGGCCAAAAGGCCAAGATGATCTCGACGGTAATGGCCTTCATACATCCGTCTTTCAAACAAGTGGATCGTTGCACCAGTTCTCTTCAAAGTTTGGCCATTGTCACTTCCAATGTTACCAAAGATGTGTTGAAACATTAGAGACTAGGGCCTACAACAAGTCAAAGAGATCACCCTCCTGACGACACTACGTACTGACAACTTGAGCGTCACAGCTTTCTAAAAGGCGGATTTATACTTCGGACGCGGTCACCCGCCGTAATACGCTACTAGGCGTGTTGGCGGCACCCAGCCTAATGCAAACGTATCTATGGTAGGCCGGCTACAAGCGTATGCTAGCAGATCACCGTCCCAACTTCATCAGTGTGAGCCTTTATGGTGTGTTAAAGAAATAACAAGCCATCTGTTCCGACGAACCTGTTTCTGTACACTTTCCAAGCCCATTTTTGTCCAAGCCCAAATATCAGCCATTAACGGAAATGACGTAATGCAATCAAGAAATGACACAATCGAGGCGTTCCATCTCACTTCCGGTCTTGACCTTGGACTTGCTTCCGCGTCGCATCAAACTTTTGCTTCGGGCGAGTCGGGAGTTTTCATCTTTGAATTTCTCGGTCCCGGGTAACTGTCCAAGGATGGCAAAAGCGCTAACGCGCCTCTTTCGAACGACTGGTGGCTTAATGTCCGGTAATAGGTTCATTTTTGCTTGGTCCCATAAGTTCTGAAACGCTTCGATTACCCCGTCATTGTATTTTGCTGACGCTTCGACGAAATTATCCTGCAGGTCCTCCCGATCTAACCAGTCTAAGATATCATCGGAGGAAACCTCGCGATGGTTTTCTTCTAAGTCTGTTTTATTTGCTACTATGACACAAGGAATGTCTTGATATGCGGTTCTCTGTTCCTTAATCTGCTCACGGAGTTGTTGGACCTCGTTAAAAGAGACACTAGAGTCCATTGAAAACACTAAGACAAACGCGCTGGCTGTTGAAATAGACAGACGTCGCATCGCCGGGAATGAAAAATCGCCAGCGGTGTCTAGAATGTCAACTTTGATAACCATACCATTATAGTCATATTGACGACAGTACAGATCTTCTACTGTTTGTTTGTATTTGTCTGAAAAGGTTCCGTTGAGAAATCGAAGGATGAGAGAACTCTTGCCAGTTCCGCCAGAGCCTAGGAACACCAGTCGGTATCTCTGCTCCTCGCCTTGTTGATCCATTCCGACGGTGTACCAAACCCCACGACGCAGTTGAGACAAATTCACCACGAACCCGGCGAGTAATTCGATAAACACTAAACAAATGTTGAAGTCTTTGGTAAATAAGCCTTCGGTTCCAGTAATAGCTGAAGCGAGGATTACCAATGCGGTAGAGAGAGTCTATGCTTCCCTGTACACGACCAAGGCGATTAATTAAGTTATTTGTCGCGGTCCTTTCGGCTGCTGATTTCAATCTAGCGTACTTACCGCTGACAAACAAGTGGTTCGGTCAACTACCCTAGGTAACCACACTCGAGACACGACTGGGGTATTCACAAGCAATCATGTCCAATTTGTATGCACTGTCCTCGAATGCCTCTCCCTTTTTGCGCCCAGGATAATTTACTTCCATGAATCTACAGTAACGCTAATTTATATTCTCAGTAAATACTTGTACATGTACGGTCTCACTTTTTCTCCGTTGTGGAAATTCCTCTGAATACGTGCCTTAATTCAAATGCGACAACGAAACTGCAGGTGATTTAATCAGAGAAGCAGACACCTGAAGCAAACTCGTCTCAGATGTGTCAACAAAATGTGGACAGTAGAACGACGAGTCTTGGGAATTATGTCAGGCAAAACATGTTGCGTCGAGATATCTCGAATCTTCACCGGGTTCACAATCGACTGTAGAATAATATCAATTGTTACAAATCTAGAAAAAAAACTCGTAAAATCACAAACTGGATACGAATCGATGTCTAAAGCACAGTGCAGTCATAAAGTGTCTTATCTGCCTTGCAATTAATTGACCCTTAAAGCAATATTTTTCTTATTAGTCACAATGATAACGCTTTATCTAATACAAACCAAATTCCAAGGGACAAACGCAATCCCTCGGTTATCCAGTGCGGGGGAACTAATTGGTAGAAATGTATTTGTCAATAATTGTCGGCGGAGATACGTGTAGTAGTGGCGCAGGTTAATATTGCTGTTGTAGGTACATGAACATATCGTCGATACTGATGTTAATAGGGTTGGTCATAATGGACCCGACTTCCTTACCAAGAACACTTTCTCTACTGTTAGAATCAAAGAGTTGTTGTTGTCCATTAATTCTTTGTCAACACCAGCAACAGTGTACTAATAACTCCTCAGAGGAGCTTCGCGGAAATGAACGCTTTCAAGTGAAATGAACGGACACACTCGGAAGCCCCTGTTGGGAGTAGTTGCAGAGGCGTCCAGCGATTCTGTTCTCTAGGAAACAGAAGTAGAACACGATACCAATGCTTTCACTTCCGGCGTATGCTGGTACAAGTACGAATATGCTGACGTCAGCAATTTTTCACAACTTGTCGATACGAATACAGCGGGTGGTTAAATTTGCCCGCTCGCTTGACTAGCGTCGTAAATTCCATTCATCGAAGCAGCAATGTTTTTATTGCGCAGTGTTTTATCAATCACCAATCGGGCAACACGATATGAGCAGCCAAATTTCACACGTTTTTACCTCAAAGACTGAAATACCTTCCTAGATACAATCATGTCTGGAACACACGGTAAGAGCCTCCCACGCGCCTGTCACCTTGATAACATCAATAAGGATTTGTTCTTAGCCAGTCTCTGAGACAGATTCCGATCGCTGTGATCTCGGGTTAATACCACGAGCCTACCTTTGACGAACGAGCTTTGACGTGTGACGAGCAGATCAGCTTCGACTTTTCGTACAATTCGATTTCGGGTTACTCCCGGTGGCTTTTCACGTGTGTCCCCCGAGAGCTATAGACTGAAGGCAAAGGGAATGACAAAGTCGATTCACCCTGCCGTTGGTAATCAGTTAGAATATTGGTATCTCTGCGCCACTTGCATCCTAGCAGCGAAACACTGGCCTTTGGAAGCGATTAGACATCGGATTGTGATGCCATCACAGCCATACGGATCAATGAGCAACACATCAAATTATTCCTCCTCGTCGTAGAGCTGTCACATCTGACAAGTCTCCAGACAGGCCGCGGGGTATTAGGATTTCGTGCCCACGATGCGTACCATGTCAAATACTGTTCCACAGGCCTCTGGTCGGCTTGCGAAAGAAATCTCGTCAAAGCCAGTGACATTCAGAATTGCCGTCGGCAACGGGAAGCAGCTTGGAAAATGTGATCACAATAGGACGGAGGTTTTTGCCGACGCGTGTTGTGTCAAGTCGATTCGTGTTGTATATCGAACTGTCACCGAGGCAGTGATAGTGGTCACTTCGGAGTTGTCCTGGGCAATCATGCGGTCATTTTGGGCAACAGTGATGAGAAATTTAAGTCGACTTGACAAGCAATTGATGCGTGGTGCAACAGGTGATGGACTCGCAGGGCGTCAACTCTCCTTGGTTTTCTGCAAAGAGAAATTAAAATAACATGATTAGGTGGGATAAAGTAGGATGTATTTTAACATCTCAATTATTGAGTAAGTAATAAACCAACTACTAACACACAGAGCAAAAAAAGCAAAAACTCTTTGGGCGATTCAAGGACGTCTGTTAGTCCTTGTCACGGTCCTTTCGGCTGCTGATTTCAAATTGTGGAAGGAGAGACAGACGGACCGACCGACTGGTGGACAGATAGACTGGCGTCCTGCATGATGACAACACCCCAGCCCTAGTTGGTCTGAGGGGTAAAAATGAAATATTCTTAAGGCGTGGGAGTAATGGTAATGAACAATCCCTTCGTAAGTAAACTCAGGCGATATGTGAAATCGTCAACGTTTTCTTACGTCTACGGACGCAGACAAGAATGTGCCTGTCATGAAAAGAGAGAAAATCTATGGATTAATCAAGAACGGTCAATGAGAAGACGAAATGTCAAAGTGTCGGGGAAATAATTTGCGACGCATTGATAAAGCACTACACCAGATAAAACTGGTACTTGTACGCACTGAGCCGGAGAGGAACGTGCCCGGTTTTTACTTGACATTTCATTGACATTCATGGGATGTGTTACGAGGCGTCTCGACTTCCGGGCGATTTACCGTTTGACAGGAACGCGCAAAAAGCAACCTTTGTAATTGAATCTTCTACGTCCGCCACACATGGGTTAGAATAATTCGTATAGCTGCAGGAAAAAACTGTTTTTCGATAGTACCAAAATATTTTTTATGAAATCGTGACAGACCGATGTATAAAATTGCTTGAATATGTTTCCAATTTGTCAAATACGTTTCGATGTCATTCGCTCCGAAACGAATGACATGCAAATCAATCCATTGCAATTTTTGTCATTATTAGGAAATATGTGGTACGTGACATACATCAAGATTTCACCTTCTTTTACATGGACGCCCGTCGTGGTTATGGGTGACCTTTAAAAACAATCTGCGGTGAGACCATAGAAGATGTTTTTCTGTTTGTCTATAGCAGTGGCATTTCTAAGTACATGTACTATACTTTTAGCGCAAGATTCGCTTCACTTTTAGCAACCTTCCTCTTTCGAAGGATATCTCACACTTTTATCGACAACTTCTACTGAACCATATTAATACAGATTCGTGACAAATATTCTTTTCGGGCCACTATTTTATGTTCGTCGATAATAATATCGATTTTGCTTCAAATCTCGATGCGAGTCACTTTAAGTTCTTTCAGTGTACTTTTGCTGCGCGTTTACCCAAGGGGTATGTAAAAACTGTTAGTCTGGTGCGATTGGCAGGCGGAACGCTCGGCTCTGTGGAATGGTAAATGTTCTTTCGCTTGATAAGGTGTTGACAAGTCGTTGGGTGATACATCAACGCTCGATATCTGCGCCTGATACCAATGTCGTTTGTTATCTATAAAGAAACGGATAGAACCAAGTAAATCGATAGAATATTAAAGTGTCATTCTACAGGGTGTCCCAAAGCATTTTACCGCAGACTCTCCTATGCACACGCACCGGACAAGTGGCCGGAAATTGACAGCAACGTCATCGGAATTTGCGATGACACAGGTTGGATTGGATACGGGGTTATCGAACAGTAATCACCTGCTGAATGCAAATCTGAAGGGGTATCCCGCGGGAATCCACCGCCTCCGGGAACAACAATATCAGACCAAACAATTGAAACTGAGAGGTTCCCCACACGGCACAATGACGTCACAGGTGCAAGTCGGGAACGGAGGTTTCGGAATAAAAATAGCAGACCGTTTACGCCTGGGGTTGACATGTTGTAACAACGGTGATATTTAGTTGATCGAGGATTATTCCTAACAAAAACCGTCGCGTATTGGCGAAAAATAACGTCATTTATATCGCTTCCATCAACTGGTGGGCGGTTTTATTCCCTATAGCGCAGGTTGCCATCGGTTTTATGCGTTTTGTGTTTTTGACCAATATTGCTTCTTTATGGCGTTTGCCTGCGGTGAATAGAGCAGGTTCTGGGTTATATTAGGATGCCATGACTAGTCAGAACTCTAGAAGTCATTGGTTGTTGCTGTACGTTTGGTCGCCTATATTACTCTTTGGGAAAAGCCAGACCACGGATTCAGTCATTCTCGCCTTTTCATGGTTCAATATTCTTCCAACATTTGTCGAATATGGTGTTGTAACTGTAAAGTTGGAAAAGTGTACAAAGACCTTTAAAAATGGAACGAATTTTGTCAATGTTCATGATAGGAGATTGAGAAGAAACAGATTATAATTCATCTGAATTCAAACTGTTTACATGCGAGAGCATGGCAGCTTGGCGATCATCAACAAGAAACAAGATTTTCACCATTGATTATTTGAAGCTCAAATAAATCCTCTATAACATCATCAACTACGATGTTATTTTTGAGTTTAGCTGCACTGATTTAATCATCCCAGGATCCAGCGAGGCTTCCCGGAATAAATTGCCAGTTGAGTATAAAGTAATCTAGATGAAGAAAAACCAAAATACAACCCTGGACAGCACCATGTCAGAACATCGATTTATGTTCCTGGGCATGCGCAACTTGGGATGTCTGGAATCTCAAGTTTTGTCGTCAGCAATAATTCTTCGAAAAAAACACCTTGCGTGAAATGGCAAATCTTCAATTTTCGATGTAATCCATCTATTCAACAATTTTCTTCGTTTTTCGTTCTCGAAACATAAAATTCAAGCAGAGTATGGCGCAACACCAGTGGTAAATTAGTGATGTTTCCACAAACCCTGATCAACTTCATGATCAACCGGCCCACAACCAAAACTTCGCCACTTTGATGTGTTAGGTATGTAGTTTCCGAACCGTTCCTTCCAACTCCCTCGTGGGACTATGAGCCCGATCACCGAGCCATTTCTAATGGTAAATGCATTAGGCTGTGTGCATTATACAGGTGTGCTCGTCAGTTGTAAACTTCGTAGACATCGGAAATAGGTATATGAATATTTCACCACAGACGGATAAAATCGTCCGGTACGGCACTTTTTGGGGTGCTAAAATTGCGTACCCGGCGACGCAAACCCAACTCGGATGTAGCTAGCAGCTGTAAACAAGGTCTAATGAATTCACCATGATTGCAATAGAGTGATATATTCAGTTTCCCAGGGTCCGGGAGATGAATCCTCGCCCGAATACAGATGAGGTGTCGGGAAGCTGGCCTGGTAAGGTGAGGCCTCGTCGCCGGCGATGGAGGACAACGACATCGATGAGTTAGATTAGCAGTGTCAAATCAAATTATCCATTCGATGGAGACAGACTAAATTTGATTGGGATAAACAAACCCCGGCGGGTTGAATTTAGATACGGATTACGGAAAATAGGTAACATGGTTGGTTAGCTTGCTAATATCGTTATTCATTAGGACTTTTTAAAACAGCTCCAGCAGTCACACTGAACCATGTTTTTTTTCAAAATGTAAGGAAAGTCTAAAAACTTTAAATGGGGACGTTGAGCATTTTGGTGGCAGTGCTTGGCGCCTTCTCTCGCAAAGCCATGCACACATCACTAGCGTCCAATGGAAATACCTAGTAAATCACATTTTTGGAAAAAATGAGTTAAGGCCAAATTTGTACTTGCTACATGTAGGCATTTTTTAATCATAATACCCAGTTTTTGTTTGCAAAATGTCCGCCAAAGCCTCGGAATGACAGACGTAAAAACCTAGTAAGTGCACCATTAAGTCATCAGATTTGTGACTTATTATGTAATTACATGTGTATCTTTGCAAACTCAGCATGAAACCAGAGGTAAAACATAGCAAGTCGCATTTAATCCTGTTATACAACATATTTTTTAAAAACATCTCAAAATGTACTTCAGAACAATTAATTAGCAGTGTTTTCCACAACAAAACTTCCAAGTTATCATTCCAACTCTGGAAACATAAACCCCATTGGACGCTAGATCACGCGATCGCTCTTTCGCCTTTGTCAAACTGTAACCTTCATCCGTGTTGTCCTGCGGTGGGTACCCGGGACAGTGATGAATGAGAATCTGTGCTGTCAGGCGTGCAAAGTCCGCAATGAGACCAGATACTAACGAGATCGCTTGTCCCGTAGGAGTAGAAATTTGACCACCATATCGATGACGGGCAATATTATTCATACAGCAGCCGTGCAAATTTGTATAACGCTGGAGTATTATGTATCCCGTCATTGTTATTCAGTTGGTTGTACCGCCGTCTGCCTCTTTTTCCAAAATATACGCCGCTCAGCCTCATCCTAATGTATTTACTTTGCCCACCACATGACTGTACATTGTATCATATAAATATACTGGAAACAGTATTTCGCTTTCAAACTATATGGACAATCCGAACGCTTAAAGCCTGCCGCACACTGGAGCTATCTGCTGAGCAAAACGTCATTCGAGACCGTTTGCTCAGCAGATAGCTCACCGAAAAATACGCGCACACGCGAGCTTTCCGAGGCAAAAAACTCACCGCAATTACGCGCACACGCGAGCTATCTGCTGAGCAAAAAGTCTCGAATGACTTTTTGCTCAGCAGGTAGCTCCACGACTTGCTTTGGTTGCAACCTGCTACCTGCGATTGAATACGATCGCACGGAACTGATACTGGTGGCCGACCGATTGCCCACTGAAATTGACCACATCTTCACCAATGGTGGAAATCACCTCCAGCGTGTCCACTAACGGCGATTGAGTAATGGTGGATTCCTGGCTTTAGGTAAATGACCCCTGGATACAAGCAGTGACCGATCAGTCCATTACCCCCGTGCCTCGGAGTTTAGCCGGGCCTCTGTCATGACAAATTGGTCATGCTTTGTAACGAATTAGTCATGGAGTCTTCCTCGGCACCTTGGCTCATTTCCTAAGGATCCCAGGCTTTCCGTAATCCTAGATTGGCGGTTACAAACAGCATCATTGGTTGCTGGGACATGGACCAACAGGATACTATCAAATCCAATCGCCCATTAAAATGGAAAAACAAAAAATGGTATGATCTCTGCATTTCTCTCATTTTCTCTGAAAATCGTTACACGCGTTTTGCCCATTCCGGTCGGGAAAATGTGTCGCTGAGCCATGATCCGTGGCTCAACCTGGCTACGGCAAGTCTCAGCTTGTGATTACGTGGTGAGCCCTCAAAGGATCGGATCCGAGTTCAGCCGATGGCTCTCCGACCAGGCGCGGATCCGGGGGGCGCCCCCCCTTTCGGCCATCAAATCTGTAAAATTGACCGTGCAATTCTGAAATTTGGAGCAAATCATTGAAATTCACCGCAGATTTCAATGGGTCGTATTCATAAAGCAGTTCTATCTTTAGAACCGTCTTAGGGCGGTTCCAAGTATCGTCAACCACTATACCTGAAACCGGCCGAAGACGGTTCCAACCATAGAACCGCTTTATGAATACGACCTAATGTTTCTAGCACAGTGCGCCCCCTCTTTTCCAAAATCGTGGATCCGCCCCTGCTGACTACAGGCCGCACTTCCCCGAATTCAAAATAGGGGCCTGACGTGCATACAGGCCACCATCCGTGCATGCAGGCCTCCACCCGTGCATGTACATGCATTGTACTTGTACAATCACTGCTCTCAACGCTGATATGATCCCATTAATCCAATAACAATACGACTCAAATCAATTCGTTTTATCCATCGATGCAATAATGCACATTTTATGGCATTTTCTACTGCGAAAAGTACATTCGCCTGATATCAGATAACGACATCTGCACGACATCACGGCTGTTCCCCATCCTTCACGACATATTCCTGCTTTCCAGTTTCATATATTGGAGCGACCGTCATCATTACGACTCCCCTTTGCGTACGTCCCCGGCGTCGATCGGATCATTCTCCTTCTGTACAGTGAGAGGTAGTTTAGAATGGATGGGATAGCATCTATTGGGACATAAACTCGACCTATTGATGCCTTTTGGAGGGAGGCCAAGAAAACCAGCCCCGCAGTGGCCGTTGAATCAAGGGATAACGACCCAACATGATACCTGTATTATTGCTTATGGTACCATGAGTGTACTTCCAGGAAGACGCCTGCATTCATAGCAAAATATCTAGAATAAATCTCAGACCTTTGAGAGGCCTTATTCGGTTTTACGGGATGAGGATGAGGCTACGACAAAATGGATCGATGTTAGATTGGTTCCCGATCTCGCCGCTAGGACCGAATACTGAGATCGGTTGCACCTATGGTAAATTACACGTATCACGTGATCGACCGCAAAGCAATGCGTTGATTGGACACTCAATTCGACAAAAGAGCAATAGATGTTTTATTCAACCAATCAACGCGTTTTTCACAACCGATCGGATAATGGACGACAGGCGCTCTACGGATCTTTGTTTTGACATGAATATAATCGCTGGGCCGAGCCTCACCACTGTATACGATGTTGCCCAGTCTTCCTTAAGATATTAGACAGTCACATTTTCAGTCACATACTTATGCGGCCACACGTTCTCACCAGAAAAATACATCTACTTTATATACTGTCTCCCTTTGCGCCGTTTTGATTGAACCATCAGCGACAGATAAATCACCCTAAACGTTCCATAACGCCATCATTCTAAGATATACTCTGACTAAACGAAATATGGTGATGATTATTGCAGACGATTTCCATAGTACTTTCTAAATTATCGTTATCTGCGACGGCAAGCCGCAGCCAAATGCAAATCATGGTTTGGTATCGAAAGAAATGATTCAATTATTGGCGCGCAACATTATTTTTCAATGATTCCACATTGGTTTATGTCTCTAAATAAACCTATTGACCCGACTAAAAACAACATCGTTCAATAACAGCCGCCCTACATGTAGTTGCGAATGCACGGCTGGCATGTTGTACGTTGAAACTCTACTCATTTTGCCATTCGTCTGATGAGGAAAAGCTCAGGAAATTTAAGTGGGTGATGGTAGTACATGTAATCCGAAAAAAAATCACTGTACACTTCTTCACATCTTCCCTTACAGGTACATGTACCTACTTTTAGGAAAATCTGCTAATATCACCATCGAGTGTGTTGGCTTGTCTCCATAGGCCTACATCTAGACTGAGGCAAAATGTGATTTTTTTTCTCTCCAAAAATCTAATTTCAACATTTTTCAGTAATCGGCATGCGCATCGTTTTTCAATGATTCCACGTTGGGTTTATCTCACCTTCTCCTTAATGTCTACCAGTCAACTTTCCTCACACCCACCCAGATTCTTACTATAAAAAACCGAACCTGCGTTTCCAAAAGCCAGCCAGCCCATCCTAACACCATCATTCTCCCCGACAGGCAAACAACTTGTCCGATGGTTTTGGTGACAAAACCAAACATTGCTAACCGAATACAGAACAGAAGGATGTCAAAGTCATCACTTGTCTTAACTCAAGCCATTATCTTAACGGGAATGTGAGCAGTATCGTTTATTCACTGTTAGAACTGTGACAACGCTCAACGTTTGATGTTGGCGTGCGTGGGTGGATCTCAAACATGGTTACGGATACTTCTTCACTCCGAAAGTTTTGCGGCAAGCCTTTTCGGGGTGGGAGATACACAGTTGTTTATTTTTTAAGGAGCTTAAGTAGGGAACTGAAGTTGGTGTACGGGATTTTTCTCTGCAACAGACAGATGTCGATGTCAAAGAAACCAGCAACGCTGAGCCGCAAATGACAGAACTCAACGATATAGTCGAGGTTGTTCTCACGAAAGTTTGTCGCTGTTTACATGAGGACTGTCGTCTTGCACTCCTGAAATAATAATTTTAAACCGGAAACGTCCCAGCACAAGGGGAAGCCCAGCTGATCATCGATGACGTAGCAAACCTCCAAAGCAACTGCTTAAACCTCGGTCAAGGTAATCACAGAGAGTAATTTCATGTTGAATGTTGACAAACAGCTGAGGTGAGGTCTAAAACATGGACTGGTATGATATTATCCAAATGACTGAAGCAGTTATGATTTATGCCAAACAGTTACAACAACATTTCATGGAAATTCAGTGGACATTACCGGCCACATTATCAGTTTGATGAATTATCATTTCACAATTTCTATTTGTTGGCGGTTTTGTAAGTGATTTTCATCGGGCCGGTAAACAAGAATAGAAATACATTTATGTAGTTTTGCTTTAACGGCAATTCGGCAGCGTTGACTGTATTGGAATTGGTATATTGTGGAGAAAAGCATTCAATGGACAGCGATTTGGAAGTTCGTTGTCAAAGTTCTTTGTTTGTTACTCATCAATGGAAATACAATGTACGTCCTGAAGTGACCCACCCTGAGAATCTCATGTCATTTACGGTCAGAACCAAGTGGGAGGAGGGGAGCGGTTGTGAAGACCCTGGGTGCGAGGATGACCCGACGACGACTATACTGGAGAAATGGCGTCAACCCTTCAAACGCCCATTCGTACATCCGGGTCATCTTCGAATTCTTGTTGGGAAGGCTGACGTTGCCAGATAACATGTGATAAATCGGTGCAATAATTTTGTAGTTGTTCTTTATTTGAAACGCTCACGGAACATATTTTATGTGCAATTTGCATATTTTAAGTTGGGATGTTGTCATGTTGAGATTTTATTCAGCGCCGTTCAGAAGAAAAGGACACTTTTTGGTCCGAAGAGTGCACTGAGCAAGCTAAACCAAGAACGTTTCGATGCATGCCGAACTGCCTTCTTAAAAATGACCGGAATCCTCTAACAACAAAAAGTTAATTTAGCGATTGTTCAGAGGGGAGGCTGAATATAAAGTCAATCCGGCTGTTGTTGAAGAAAATGCAATCCTCCAGGTCAGATTTCGTTACGCATTTGGTTTGCTAGTTTGAATTTAACACTTTTATTGTCGAACCTGACACGGTTGTGAAATGATTGACTCTCAAATGAATTCACATCGAACTGTGGAAATGTCAGATTGTGTCAGTTTTGCCATCGTTAACGGAATTTTTAAGGACAACATTTGCATAACTCTATCCTCTTCGCCTACGTTTGTCACTGCCCATTAAATTCATACGAAGTTGGCTCCTTCCATTCCCTATTCAAGAAGTTAGATTCGGTTTAAAGCAAGGTGATGGATAAGCTCGGCTGCCAGGCATGAGCACTGTTCCAAAACGGGCATGCCCTGAATACCGTCAGTCACGCCGTCGATGTTGATGCAAAATTAATTGGATGTCAATTACTGTCAATTATAGAAAGGCATCTCCACAGAACATCTAATGGAGGTGAAATATCTTTGCTTCTCCTTCTTTTTCGCCCCTGTCCCCATCTTACACTGCACTCAGCCCTACATGTAGTTATTCAAGGGATTTCTCAAGTGGTAATATTCTCCGTCCTCAAGGTGGGTCCCAACACAATTAAACCTTATGATACTGGAGTGCTTGTGATAGACTCTGATTACGATGACACGATCTAGGTGTCTGACCCGAGATGTTCGTGACCAAGAAATCCCGGGTCAACGCCCGTTGGTTACTCTTGGCGATCCCTAGAGAACGAGGACTCTAATTAGCGATCGAATACGTCAGTACAATGATGCACTTTCGGCCACGATCCACTGGGGCGAGCTTTGCGGTTGAACACGTCATCCTGTGTTGGTGTTATCAATGAAGTTAGATATCAGTAGCCTACCTGACCTGACTGAGGTCGGACTCGGCATGCGATCTTCTATGTCACAAATGGTTTTTGAGAGTATATGAAGCGACCTTTATAAAAAATATTTTCCATTTAATACCATGGTGAATGGTAATTTTTCACGGTAAAAGAAGGTTTACCATGGTGAAAGCCACTTATACCATAGTAAACTGTCCTTATCCGTGCGAAATTACCATGGTAAAATGAAGATTTTCAAAAGGGGATCCACTTCTGGAGTCTGATAAACTCCGTTTTCGGTGCCGGAACGGCTAAGAACCACTTCACCAAAATCATTTTTCAATAATTCATA
>NMRB01000381.1:255521-308242 GCA_002633025.1 Notospermus geniculatus | reverse complement strand
TGGTTACTCTTGGCGATCCCTAGAGAACGAGGACTCTAATTAGCGATCGAATACGTCAGTACAATGATGCACTTTCGGCCACGATCCACTGGGGCGAGCTTTGCGGTTGAACACGTCATCCTGTGTTGGTGTTATCAATGAAGTTAGATATCAGTAGCCTACCTGACCTGACTGAGGTCGGACTCGGCATCCGATCTTCTATGTCACAAATGGTTTTTGAGAGTATATGAAGCGATTCACTTCTGGAGTCTGATAAATTCCATTTTCGGTGCCGGTGTAACAGTAAAGAATGTCCCCCTGTAAAAAGTGTCCGCTTCTATTGTTCAATGACGGATTAAGGTGCATGGCTATATAGAAACCAATCACCAGAGATTAGAATGTAACAATAGGATCTTTTGTTCCTGGGACAGTTTTTCCTGGGGACATTCTTTCCTTTCACACCTTAATGGCTGAGAACCAATTTACCAAAATCATTTTTCAATAATTCATATACCGATTGAAACTTTCTGAACAGTCCCAAACTCGTAAACAATGCCGATATAATATCCAAACCGGAGTGAAATATATGGCGTCTCTGCCTATAAGTGATCATTGAAGGCGCAATATGATTAATCTGCTGGTCGCTGGGTGTACTTTCCAACACCATCATCAAGTCTCAGGGTAGATCTGATATCATCGGCCACTTGTCAAATGGCATTAAAACATGAAGATCCAGGCACGCTGACGGTGCTAGCAATCAGGTTCTTGGTACAGAGCATCGCTTCTCGTCGATATCAATCAAGATTTTGGAGTAAGACGTCCTAGGAGAGACGTACGAGATAAGTAGATAATATTAGAGGTCTTATCGGCTGCTGCGGGTTGGCACCGTGGTGGCTGCCATGTGCGATAATAGTAGAAATGTCTGTTCAGGACACGCCGACTTCCCCTGACCGAAAAATTTTACGTTCATGAGAGCTCTGTCGCCATCGATTCAATGTTTTTGTTCGAACACGAGTTAAGAAATGCAATGCAAAAACTGCGCACTAGATATATCATACCCAGCAGTCCATGCAATAAAACTTTCCAATTTGTCAAACTATCTCTGTTAACTTAAGCCTGTGATTAATATTCTCGCGAGATATTTGGGCTAATTACGACCTAATTAAAGGACTCCACTGTTCATTGAAGAATAGCCCAGGAAATTGAAGGGAAGGCGATGACAACTAGTTAAAGTAATGATGTATGAAGCATCTACACCCACGCACAGCCTGCCTTTCTGACAAGGGAGGATATTGAATATTCCTAAAAATAAACATCTCAAGCGGCTCCATTGAGGAAACTGACAAGCCTATCTTCCTTCTCTGTGGGGAATCAATTGCCGTGGAAGTCTTCCTGGCGTCTCCGCTTTTGTAGTTGAAATTGAAGGTCGGATAAAATGTACGACGACGAACTGAGATCCAAATAGTCTCCAGAACAAAGGGCATTTGGATAACATGTCCCCTGGACAAATTTGACCTTTGAGGACTGCATGTTCCTGAAAAATCTATGCCATTTTATTTTCAACCGACACCAACAAACAAAAACAAGCTAAGAGACGACAAGATGGCCGCCAATGGACGTCTCCTTTAACTTTGCTCGCCGATTCTTTGTCCGTTTTTTCCACCTCACAGGGNTAAAGTCATTTCATTGAAAATCTCAAGAGCTATAGGAATCTTAAAAAATATCAGAAACTATCTACCACAAAAAACCCTGATTACAGTATATCACTCTCTAATTACCCCTTATCTTAACCACCATTTATTATCATGGGGCTATCACCATGCCGAAATTCACAAACTACAGAAGAAAGCAATTCGTGTCATCACGAAAAGTCACTTCCTTGCCCACTCAGAACCTCTCTTAAAGCAATTAAAAATCCTGAAGCTTCCAGATATCCATTCACTTATTCAAATGAAGCTTCTTTACAAGTATTATCACAACAGCCTCCCATCATATTTTATGACACACGTGTTTAGAACAAATAATCAGATTCATTCTCACCACACTAGAAATAACGTGAATTTAATTACCCCTTTCTGTAGACATAGTTTCGCACAACGTTCACCTCGTTATAGTGTTGTACATGTGTTTAACTCTCTTCCAAGAATTGTTTCCGACAAACTCACAACTCACAGTTTACCTGGTTTTATCAATTATTATAAACAATACATATTAAATGGTTATAATTCCACATGTTCTATTCCACGTTGTAATGTCTGTTCACTTGTAGCGAATTAATCTGTATATATACATGTACATACCCGTGTCATATTCATGACATATATATCACTACTCATACTGGTATAACTATTTACATTGTATTACATTTACTACTCATGTTACTGTTTATTTTGACGTCATTGGTTTTCCGTCTTGTTTAGTTTAACACTTATTTATGTTCATTCATTTCATATATTGTATCTACATGTATCTTTCAAGGGGGCCCAAACGGAAGCGATCGTCTGATCTTGTTTGGGCTCCTGACCTTACTTTCTGTATTCAGTTTCTTGTATTTTCTTTTTTTGTTGGTCAAATAAAACATCATATCATATCATAAGAAAGAACCGCTTTTTTTCTTGTGATAAACTATAATGTCGTACTTCCGCTAGGACCGTGAGATGGCCGAAGACAAACCACGAACGAGGGCGTCACACCATCGCGCGGTAAGGAGCAATCAAACACCTGTACGTTGTGTATTTTCTACACCACAGTGTAGTGTGTGAATTGTGAAGTAGCTCGACGCACATGTTCATGTAATGTACGTAGACAATGGCGTGTTCACTGTACTGTAATACTGAAATCGACGGATAAACCCAATCTGCCTATCAAAATCTTTGCTTTCGTGACATTTTGAAAATTCACCGATGCCACCCTTTTGGACTTCTAGTGGTTTATACTTCTCATACATCAATTTGTTCTGCGATGGTCCCTATATGATACACCCGCAGCTGAACATGCTATCCTTTAATAAACTGACGCTTTGAGAGCCAAATCACCATGTTCATTGCAAATCTACTTTGGCAGCTAGAAGCTAAATAAAGAACTTGCATTCTAAATATAGCCTGCTCAGCCGTTAGCTCATCATGTTTGTGCTATGTTTGGACAGACTCTCTTGGGGTACTGTGTTTCACGAATTCGCTTGTTGTTGTATGTAATTAGAATGCGGGTTTTGGAAACAAAATGAAACAGTGTGGCGCCTGGCTGTCTTGGCCCGATCAATACTTATTTGTCATGTTACAACGGTTGTCACGAACTCGCTTAATTAGGCAGGTTTAGATTTGCCGCGAGAACGAGAACTACGAAAAGTGAGGAGTTTTGAGCGTCATTTGACCAATGAAGTCGTGATATTAGGGAGGTTTAGAAATCAAACGATAAACGTAAACTTTACGACAACGTTATTTTTCGTACTACACATTAACCAAATATTGCATTTTCGATACAAAAATAACGTTGTCGTTAACGTTTACGTTTATCGTTTGATTTCTAAACCTCCGTAGCCGCCGTCCGGAAGTGATTCTGACCTCCCTAATAGGCCTACCAAGTACTGACCACAATACGGTGCACCCCCCCCCCCATCTACTCCTTACTCAAAACGCGGTACTGAAACCGACTACTACATATAAATGGATGCTGCATGTCAAATTTGCTGAATGCATGGATTTGAATTACTATCTTTATAATACTTCGTCATGTTAAATGCAAGCACCACTGTTGTTTTTATTCTGTCCCTTGGGGGCATGTTTTTCACTAATGCCAGACCTGTGAATTGGCAGTCTGCTCTCGCATGTAAAGCGTTCATCTCCATTCTAATACTATTATTCAATCAATAAATAACAGTAAATCCCAAGACCGATCAAATCTTACTGGCATATCGCGAATGGCCCGTTAAACGATTTTCCCATGTCGACCAATAAAATAGACGATTCTACCTTAAGTCTCAGCGGTGATGCCATGAGAAGAATCGAATAAGACAATAATGCATTGAAAATAAACTACATTTGCTTTTCGTGGAATCCTTTACGAGATAATGCAGTTAAATGAATGAAGCTTGAAACTGCGCAGAATTTTCAGTACTCGAGAGTATTCGAGTCAATATTGGGCAATTATTGTTGATAGGATAACTCCAGAGATGCAGAAAGCACACGCGGAAATCTTCGGACGGTTACATAAGTCGTGATTTGGAAATACTGCACCCAGGTTGTTGGCTACCTCGATCCTTCATAGAGCTGCAGTACCCAAGAGTACCTAATAACGTGACGGCCGAATTCCGGAGAGTGTAATGAATTATGCATCGCTCTGACAGTGCCGTCACATGTGAAGTAGCAATGTCTCTCGCAGGACTTGACAATTCTATCACTCAAAATAGTTAATAAATGTTAAAACAGGATGCATCGAAGCAAAACCAAAGTAATGAAATACATGTACTGCCAACTTTAATAATGATATACGTTCATAATTAAAATATAACAAAATGTAACAATCGTTGCTGCATGTCTAGCGTTCACTTTCTGTCTTGACATCGTTCTTGGCTTGTATGAATGAAACTTCCTCCCGACATAAACTGACATTCTGAATCAATGAGACTTGTACATACAGAGACGCATACCACTTGTGTCAATGTTATGGGACTTCTATTAAACGGCGAAATATTGCGGAACTACTTGAGAATGGCTTGCGACCAAAAATAGCTTCGGCGCAGTTCGAATCATGTTTGCACTTGCTCAACTGTACCAATGTTTACAAAAAGGAAAAACTAAAAGGGAACGCTCGGTGCTTTTGATATCTGTATATTGATAGCTTGTATCTTGTTGCGTTGGCAATTCGCTGGCACCATTCATCAGGTCCTTGTATAAGTGGCCCAATAAAAGTACCGTCTCAAATCTCACATAGGTCAGAGTCGAGGTATGTTAGCGTTCGAAACCAGCTACAACGTTTCTGTCAGTGCGATGCTATAGCTTTTGGTGACATGTCACGGGGGGGGGGGACTGCCGCATACAGGATGACAGTTATGTCATCGCTGAGGTTTCGGGTTGTAATATGTTTCAGTTCACACGCCTCTAAGTTTTTTATTCAGACTCAAACATTTCCTTTTTTTACTCAAACTAAGAAGCTTGTATCATTCTCCAGAGGGATTTGCTCAGTAACGTTACCAATAACCCTTACTAAAGACGTATAGAATAAGAGTCTAAACGTCTGTACACATTTTATTCCCAACTGAAGTACATACATGCCTGTAAAGTGTTTTTCACATTGAACTGGCCAAAGGTACTTAGTTGAACTCAGGAATGTGACCAGATCACATTTACCAAGAGGTATAGTGGTGTTGCACAACACTGACTTGAAAACAGATTATAGCTCTTTCATGGTGTGAGCCAAAGCTGGTCAGCCATGACACTGGCTACCGAGGGTTGTGTAACATTATTATTTGTGATGATGCCATTACAGTTTAGTGACAAGAGGTCAGCCAAGTACCTTTGGCCAGTTCAATGTGAAAAACACTTTACATATCCGATAAATGAGCGCGAACTACTGCTTCAGGCGTAATGAGCAACTCGAGTAAAGGTCACCGTATCATTACCGCACTAACCATAATCACTAGTTATTACTCTCCCTCTCAATATGAATGACCTTATCAGTACAATCCGATTCGATTTGTTACACATTCCATGTGACGGTGAACCCGCTAATGGAGTCTGTGCCCGAATGCTTACACGCACTTACCGTGCCTTCTCGCCCAATTCTCGCTCATAAATTGGATCAATTTGCATCAATTCCGCCCCCGATATTTCGTAGATTGATCTTGTCGCCCACTCCAATTTGTTTCGCACCCGATTCTGTTTTTATCCCTGGAAGGTGCGGGTTCTATATTTTGCATCTCTGTGTTCCTACCCAATATAATTAGGCCCTTTTCATCATTTAAACCAAATTAATTTGTAACCAACGGAATTAAGCGACGTCAGAACTTCAAAACCGCAGGGAATTTTCGCACTCTTCAGAATGCAAGGGAGTGAGTGACCTGATGAAACCATGTGCACCTTCCTTCAGCTTCGCAATAACACAAATTGACGGATTTTATTCGTACGAAGAAATGCTTCATTAGTATCGTTGCAACTGAACTCCCCGCATTTTCGAACCACTCGCCGTATTACCCGCGCTCCGAAACTACTTTGTACTCGAGATTCTCAGAAGATGACCAATAGGCGTCACTAGTGATTATTAGAATTGCATGGCGCCAAGTCGGCAATCAGCGATCGACTTTGTGGTTTCAATCCAATGAACACAGATTTCAATAGTGACTTTTTGTGTGCACATTCCAATTATGCAGTTATTATGCGTTTCAGGTGATTAAAAACGTGTGATGTAACCGGACTGTAGATTGACGCATGAATTGGCTGTCCTATGCATTGTGCACGCAGCGTACATTTCCTCCCCAGCACAATCGACCCTCAAAGTCAAAGGTTTAAAATCTACCACGGTAAGCCTTCATTGATAAAAACAGCACAAAAGGAGGACTCATCTGATGAATGGATACTTATTGCAACTATGCCTACCCTAAAAGACACAGCACTGATTTTACTCCGTCCACAGCAAAATCCCACGCCTCCGTCATAAGAACTTTTTGCTTTTGTCCCAGACGAAATGGTTACAGTAAGTCACGTATGTGAAGAAACAAATCATTGCTTTGGACTAAAGACATCATGACCGAATCCCAGTGACTCGGGGTCGACATAAAGCTGGATCAGGGGATGTCATTAATAGGATAGAAACCATGACGTCAGTGAAGATAGCCAGACTGCTGATCTCCAAATGGCTTAGCCTAAATCTACCAAGATAAGACAGGCTGGTGTCGGCCATAAGACTGACAGATCGCGGCAAAGCTCCTGGCGTGCCTTGGACTTGTTTGCGCATGCGGGATCAAGACATCTGACAGTACGAGGTGTGTGGAGTAAGGCCAGATTACATTACTTACAAGTAACGTGATTTAAGTCAAAACTTCATATACAATTTCAATTTTTCATTTCTAAAACTCATTAAAAAAGTCCCTGAGGGGCAAAATAGCATGCTTTTTACGCATTTCAAAAATATTGAGAATTAAGGAAATTATGGACATTTGAAGTTAGCTCTTTGAAAAAAGAAGTGGCCAAAACTTGGCTCATTATCTTTTATGCTAATGATGCCTGATGACGTCATCTCAGGAAGATGAGATAACTCATCTCCGAATAATTCCTGAAAATACAGAACATACCAGAATGATTTTTTGTGAGAGGGTTCAGAATATGATTATGATAAACTTGGTAAAGTTGATGATAAATAAAAAAATTCACTTATCCGTTAACTGTCAAGTCTGTGGTTTCCTGAGATGACGTCATCATTGCATTAGCATACAATTAGCATATCGTAATCACAAGAAAAGTTTTCTCCAAAGGTACAAAATCTGTAACTTCAAAGTTCAAAGGGCTGTATCTGCTTTATTACTCAACATTTTTTCTTCAAATAAAAAGCGTTGTAGGCCCTACTCGTGGATATAACATAGTTTCTGCACAGAATAAGGAAATTGTGTATGAAGCTTGGACTTTAAATAATCACTGCAGAAGGACCGTGGACCACATTACTGCGCGATCACTTTGGATGCTGATAAGAAGCTTCAACAGGTATCAAGGGTTAATATGTAGCTAATTTTATATTACAAGAATCGCAACGATACGTCTTCCGAAAATCCGAGTTACGGAGATTTCGACATCCTTTTTGGTTGTGAATTAGCGTGCACGGGATTTGTCCGAATATTCCGTAGCCTACATGTACCTTCGCTGATCCGCCGCTGCCAAAGGAATTCTTACAAACCATCTGGGGAGGTCAATGGAACTAGGGCAACTTGAGTTGACTTCGTCCAATAGGTCAATGTTGGCGGGGGATGTTATATTGTCAACTGTTGGGCCTTTCGTCAGTAACCTTCGAGGTTTTGTGTTTTCGAGGTTTTGTGATTTCATGTGGTTGCCCACAGCAACAAATGCACTGCAGAGATCAGCAAGTTACATGTATTTGCAACTTACATTGTCGTTTATCATCGACAAGAGTGTGCTGCGGTCAGAGAGACCAGGGAATCGAGAAGTTAGTTTATGACAGCTTCCTAATGCCTAATGTTGCTCATGAAAGCCATCTTTATTGAACACTTAACCTTAATATGGCCTCAGGGCAGCCTCCATCCATCAAACAGCCAATGCACTCATGATTGGAAGCCGGACTCTTCAAGGTACATGAAGCGTCATACATGTATAAAGTCCACCACAACCACCGTTAACTCCGGTAGGGCTACATTCTTTACTGATACTTTATTCCTGGACGAACGTAATAGGTACGTCTTATGATGATATAAAAATCATGTTCAACATGCTCAGTTTATTTCATCATCTGCTAGTCCGTAGAAAAGTCATTAGTTACTACATTGTGGTGAACTATTTTGGTGTTGAACGTGAGACCCGAGTTCTTCCGAACATTTCCGAAGCGATTTCGAGCCAAATGCATTTAGTCCAGTCAATCTACGAAAAAAATTGGCCGAACCCTAAACAAATTGCAACAAAAGGTTTTTTGCCGTTTTCTGGTACAATTCGTTCGCTGGCCAGTGTGTCCCTCTCGATTTCAGCCGGGCCTATAATAAACGAAAGAAGACCGACACGGATCAAAAGACAAGCATTTCCTTTCATACTCGTCTTGATATCGTGTATACCCTGGATATACGCTGCAATATTTCTTGTCTTAATAGTGCCGGCAGGTGCGTGGAGAGCCCCAGGAGGACATTTGGCGCGACATCGAGCATGTCAAATATGATGTTTTCGACCCTGGATGCTTTATCTCCAACGTTCCAAATGCCAGGATCGTTTGAGTGCAATTACCTCCGGATCTAAACTGCCTCGTCATTCTTAAAGGTACAGGTTATCAAGGACGAAGGAGACAGTGACCAGATATCACAGACCGGACAAATCGATGGTGCATCAATCATCCGCCGAGAACTTCTCGGTATGGTAGGAATTCGTCCGATTAGTTTACGCCGTAAAAGGTATCTTGCAGCTAAGCGACGTAACGGACGAAAATTACTTATGCGGCGACGTATAGTACGATATTCTCCAACGAAATGTCTCCATACTACAGTCTAACACTATGAATGCCCCTACCGCCAATCTACCCCACGCTTGGAGAATGATTTTCGTCACCACGCCTTCGGCATAATGTAATAAGGTCTGTCAGTCTATTGGCCAAGATCTAATTCATGGATGGCGCTACTCAATCAGCTCGATAGCAGGGAGATTACGTCACATGTTTTGCGACCATTGTCAGCGTATGTACTAGTATATTGTATTCATGTGTTTGCTGCATCATCAAAACGGCTGAGAGAATAGTAATACGGCCAGTGACACAGCCAGAAAAAGACGCCATCAGAAATGCCTGGCACATTCACCAGAATAATTACCATCGCGTCCTTGCGCATGTCCGAGGAGACTTGCCTGCCCAGATATTGCGAAATACTTATGATGGCCACACTGATGAAGCACTTCGTCGCAGAATAAGAGATTTTGTGCGGAGGGAATTAAATGAGTAAAATTTTGAAACTTTCTTTAATATTGCAACTTTTGTTTCATGAGTATCGATTTTTGCCAAGCTACATGTATGCCGATCCAAAACAAACATCATTTCNCATGCGTCTTGAAGAATGCAAAGGCAATAATCAACTTATTGGGGCCTTGTCACAAAGCAGTGTACAGCTGTGGTTGAACTGTGGTGTGAGACCAACCCTAAATTGGGTGCCTACTGTTCAGTGAGACCAGTGTTGGGCGTGGGCCTTTTAGACTGGATCATGTGAGTGAGGTTAGTCATGTGAGTCGAGTTTGTTTGGGCAGTATTGAAAAGTGGACAGGAGAGTGAAGTTGTCTTCTTGAAGTTGTCTGAAGTTCATGTTTGCTGCTGATTCTTGAGGTTTGGGTCCCTCGTGGTTTATACGTTTGTCGAGTTTGAAATAAAGCAGCTGTGGTATAATGCTACTATCAAATCGTCCGTCCGTACGCGGGTCCGTACGCCAACATCGGCCACGCTGCCTGGACGTGACAGGCCTCATCTGGACGTCGCCTTCAGTCCAGGCTCTCGGATGCTACAGGGTTACCCAGTCACCCTAACGACATCAAATATTTCATAGGAAATAAGTTGGTCTACCCTGTATTTCTTTGTTATCGCTGGGGTGGCCGTAGTTCGTCTTTTGTGTGCCCCTTATTCCGCGAGGCTTGTATAGATGGTAAACTGGTTTGCTGTGTTTGCTGAGCCAACCTCTCGGCAGGTAAACTACTGGTAACCTACTGCAGCGGATGGGGACGATAAAAGCCAGTTCCCCTTTTTTTCATTTCCGCTGTACAAAAATGCACTTGTGGGGGTGGTACAAAGTGCAGCTCTTTATGAACAAGCCCTTTATTCATACAACCAGAACTCCACAAGATTTTATTTCCAGTGCGTGGGTCGTAGCCTTGAGCCATCTTGCAACGCTTCCTTCGTCTTTGAGATTGACTCATGCATTGTTATCTCAAAGAAATATACATTTGCACTCAATATCATTGTCCTGCTCCAGCCAGCGGAAAATGCAAGACTTGTTTTCTGCGTCCACCGGCAGGCTCCCGACCTATTGCGGTGGGTGAAAATAAACATTCAGAACAGCAAGCACGGCTAATTTTTGATCGAACGAGTGATTTCCCTGCGTGAAACACCGGATTGGTGCGTTGTTGACGGTCTTTCGGGAGATAAGGCACGGCCCCATGATGTAAATATTACAGTAGGCTACCACTGAAACTCGACATTTGGGATTGTGTAATTCAATCAAAAATACCATCATTGTCTCTCTAATAATCTGTACATGATATAGACTAAGAACATACACCCCCCATGTTGCCTGACAATAGGCCGTTATCACATGACGTGTCATGTATTGTTGCGTCAGTATGCCTGACGCCTGGGCTCCCAAAATGGATAGTATGTCGTTATTACACAATATTGAGCTTCTGCAAGCGCCCGGTTAGGCTCTACGACGACGTTTATCTATTGTGTGAGTGCACCCAAACAATAGATAAACGTAGTCGTATGGCCTAACCGGGCGCTTGCAGAAGCTCTCTACTAAAATGACTGCTACTACATGTATCTCCTTTGGGGAGGATAGACGTAAAGATGAAGCCAGATGTTTTTTTGTCAAAACGGGTCTACTTCCTGTTGAAATTTGTATCGGTAAAGGTTCCTTCCTCCCCGTATGTACCTGGATCATCGTCCATAAAAATAGAATATATCGGAAAATATCGATTTCCTAAAACTCATCATTATGTTAGTCATTAATGTCGCCAATCAATCACAGCTTTATTGTAGTATAAGGTTATCTCACTTTTCGTCTGTGCCATTTTGTAGAACCATAAATTCGTATCATCCGATAGCATCGTCTCTGGAATAAGTATTAGAAATATGACCCCTACTAAATGTTGATTTCTTTCCTATCCTTTCGCTGGCAACGATAGATTTTGATATCATAGCACGACCTTTAGAAAATGAACCTGGATTTATTACTAATTACTCGATTAATCCAAGTACAATGCAATATCAAATTGATTAATAGTGCAGGTGGAACCCTCCATGTCGGAATAGTCAGCCGGGGGTTTAGTATTATTGCTATTTCTTTACCGTTTGTCTATACGCCTGTGTGGGAGCTACCTACAATGTGTCAGCAAAATGTGCCCTTCAGTGATAAATGGTAAAAGTATTAACAAGTTCATCATACTATGGCGGCATCTCCACACGTGATGAGTGGGTGCATGTTCGACTTATGTAATAGCTAGGCCTATAGACCTACTCTACCTACAGTGTTAAACTCCCTACGCAGTTGTGTATCGCGCCCCCTTCGGTTTACCGCTCTCCACAACTGCTTAACTTGGATGTGTTCGCCGCGGTTGGTCAACAGATGGCGTCAGGGCATGGCGCGAATTTTACAGCCTATCAGCACGCTGCTTTCAGAACTCTTTGGCCCGTTGGCAACGGATGTTCTTGTGCTACAATGGCTACGAACCGCTCGGCCAATGAAAAAGTGTCTCAGGCCAGCTTGGTTACCAGTTGCTCGGTGCTCTCATTGGTCGACTCGCTCAGCGCCATCTGTTGACCAACCGCGGCGAACACATCCAAGTTAAGCAGTTGTGGAGAGCGAGTAAACCGAAGGGGCGCGACTCACAACTGCGTAGGGAGTTTACTACAGTGTAGGCCGACTTACAAGATTTACAAGATTGAAGTGTTACTTTGATTGTCTATTGTCCGCTGATCAAAAATCGAGACAAAAGCTGCCTTTCACTATTAGGGCGGCTCTGCGTGCTCAAATATACACGCTTCATGTACAAGTTTTGAATACAACATGTAGCTTCCATCCAACTGACGGCAGTCACCAAATTTTGACTGACATGTGAGCCAAAATGGTCGAGCCCAACCGAAAATGTACGTGAACATGTACCGCCATTTTACATGTACCGCTAGCTGTCCAGAAGCCCAATTCCACAATTAGAGCTAACAACACAATATGACCGCACCGCACTGTGGTATATACGATTCTCACAAATATCACCAGGCTTTTAATGGTTAACGTATTTCCATTAGTGCTCTGAGATCCTATTCCGAGGCAGTGGGCGGTCAGGCTGGAATACAGACAAAGGTAAAAGCCTAAACGTCAGAAAGAAATAGGGATAAGTAAGGGAGTGGGCGAAGTCGGTAAAAAGTCAAAACTCGCAGCGGATACTACATCGTCTAATCGCTCCTCATCAAGTCACTGGATATGTTTTTATTTGACTAAGCTCATGATCACGGCATGATCCGATCTCCTTATTATTTTTTAATAAGATTCGTATTGCTCAACAAGTACCATTGAGAAAGTTGCCTAACCTTTCTGACAAAATGGTGAGCAATGAAATCAAAATTAACGCTCCCAAGCAAATTCCCAGCGCCTGCTCATTAATGGTATACATTGTAGTTCTGTCTACGCGCTCGTAAATATACATTTGCATTAGAATAGAGTTACTCAAGTTCTTTTGTCAGTTTCAAATAACAAACGGTTCAAATCGCTAATTCGCCAAGCTTTTGACCTCTCGTTCCACCACTTCCATCGACAATTGACTGGCTTCGCTCTTGTTTATTCCTTTTTTAGACAACCGAACACAGCAGATCAGTTTTACATTCCCTATTTGACTTTCGCCACGTCATGTACTACATCATGTAGGTACATATGTACTGTATGTCAGCACACCCGCATTCACTGCGGGCTGCACGAGTGCAACATGTTGTCCAAATTTTGAGGTCATTGTGGCCTCCACTTCCACTCTCCCATCAGCTAGATGCTAATGATGATAGATGCCAATGCCTGAGAAGGTGGGCCTGTCTATGGATTCTAATCTCTTTGGCGTTTTAGATCAAACAATGGCTCTTCGATACCATGATGCTGGCTACATGTACCACTGCACGATGGAATCAAGCGAAAGGATTGTAGATGCACATCACAGAAGCTAGCTATAGACCGTACACACTTAGTGCATTGGCTACTTATATGCAGGTGAGAAAAATAGAGGAGAGAGATTGCATCGTGGATTTGAATGCTTCCGAAGTCATGCTCGTGACAACAGAAAATAGGGATTGGACGACGGCAGCTGCTGGCTTTATAACTGTCTTGCCTTCCAGGCTGCCGTATCCGGTATCTAGACTTATGAAAGCAACAACGGATTGCCGCCGAGATGCTAGCTCTACCACACCATTTTAAGTTCACCTTCCTTGGCCAACGGCGTAAGAGATCATGACTGTGACACCTACTGAAGTAGAGGATCGCTGTTGCGGCTGCGGCTTCCTGCCACTTGATCTAAGACAATGAGGGTTAGCAATCAAAGAAGCAACGGATAAACGGCGAAGAATGGCGAACACGGAAGGGGCGTGGGCGGGCAAATTAAAGGCAAACGCCAAACGGATGCCCAATCTCATCGGTCTTTATAGCGGAACGACGTTGTCTCGCCCATACTGACAGCTTCATCATACAACTAATGTGTTTGATATCGGATTCGAGTGCGGTGTTAGCTATAACTCAACATCATTCTTTGATAACGTTCAGTCCAGCTCTCGGCTATTCCACCCCCGACATTATCACAAAGGGAAGAAGAGAACAGCTTACGGCCAGACGTGATATCAAAGTATGTCAACAATGCAACACATCGTTTAGACGTTGGACAAGTCAGCATTCAATTCCTGAGCGGATTAATCTCTCGCCTAATGTTCCGTTATTGCTTTCGACGACAGCGTTACTAAAAAAATCCCGATGAACACCATCCCAAGCTTTAAAGATTAATTATGCTTTGTTTCATGCACGGTTGAGGTAGATACGCTCTTACCCTAAACCTCCATGGACAGAATAATTGATCCCTTCGAGACCAGCGTTTGATACATTGCGTACTTCTGATGCCCGCCCAGTCGGCATCGTATTGCCTGCGAAAGCTACTTTGTTTTTATGGACGAATATTAAATTATAGCCATGCATCATCGGTCAAAATTACACTGCCGCCAATTTCAGCATGTTTGCATGATTTACACGATTCCATATTGGTCGGCGCTAAATCTTCGCGGCCATTTTGGATACTGTTAAGTTTTTGTCCACGTTGCTCATTGTTGTCATTCTTCTTCGTGTTGTTCATTGTAGAACTGTTCCTATCCACGTTTTTCGCTGTAGCCTAAACCTCCAGTCCATCTTTCTCATTCCCCCCCAAACGTCATCGTAAACACGTGTTCTCATGCAGTTTTTTGCAGGAAAACGGCAAAAAGTGCAGTTTTGACCGACCCCAGAGCCAAATGCCCATCAAGACAAAAAACCTACACAGCCCTGTTGACGTCCTCGTGTTCTGTCCATTCGCCGTGTTGACATTTGTCTGACCCCATCCTACGAACCTGGTTCTGGCCCCTTGTTTATCCGATAGAGTCATCCGACCTTTCTCGCCTATTCAATAGGTAAATAATTATGATTCCCTTGGCAAGGAGACAGCGATTATCAAACAATGCTAATAGCGAATATTCGCATTGCATCTCAATTAGCAACTCCGAGACGACGAAGTATTCGTCCCAGACAATGGCCAAGTATGCAACATGAGGGGTGATAATAACTAACGCGGCTATGTAATTGATACTAGGGATAGAAGACCGTGATACGACCCGCCGATTTCCAGGCAGCTACCACCCAGTAAACAGTGTTACACAATTGCTAGCGAAGTACTCTTGGAAGAGTGTATAGCCAGACGTAGGAAAAGTGACAATCATTATCAGCGTGATATTCAGCTGATTGGCAGCTAGCACGACAAAAAAGATTAACTTGTATTAGGAGTAAAATTACTCTCTTAAGATGATGCTACGACTATCAAATTATTCCCGGGATCAACTCTCAAACGAGAGTGGGCCGCTTCAGAGATGAAGAGTTCATTGTAATCCCGCTTTGAAACGTGTTTTGCACGGCGCTGATAAGGGCCAATATTCTTCCCCCTCGCCCACCAGTATCGGAAAATGCTTTTTTGTTTTTCCCAAACAAAGCATTTTCCGTTAACCAACTGGTTGGGGAAGAAGTACAAACTGGTCATCACGGTGGTCACATGCAAAAGCAGTAATTCGGAAGACGTTGACTGATACATGTATTCATAAAAGGTAGGAAATGTTTTTACTTCAAGTTTTGTGGTTCATTTACATTGGACCTGTGGCTGTGCAAATCTTAAGAAAATGCATAATGCTAACTTTTATGAATACCAGCCATTGGCCTTTTCCTATAAGCCTACGTGTGCAACAGAGCATCAACCTTGTTCGAAGGTCTTAGTTCGCGCTCCAAAAGTAGCGACTTCAAATTTTAACTCGCCGCCTGGCTGCTGATTGGTCAAGGGAATTGCTCATCTGATCTCATCATGGCAACCACCTGTGTTATGTGGAGCAACATTGCGGAACAAAATGGCTCGGAATGCGCGAGACTATTTTTAATCCTACCGGTGAGATCGGGAACCAATCTACATGTATGCGCCATGATGTGGAAAGCCAGTCACAAAACTTTATTGGAAGACGACTAAGACGATGGTTTCGGGGCAGAAGTCGAAGGCAACAGAGTTGATTTGCTTCAGAAGGGAGGGCAGAAACACTGCGCAAGGAGAGGCACAGTGTGAAGCAAAACTGTCAGGATGAAGACTGAATGCCTGGCACAATGTTGGTAATTTGTCTGTGACAGGATGGACTCTGTAGTAAAATACTGCTGGCCTAAGCCAGGATGACAACGACCCGAGAGGACGATTACAACTATGGCTTTAGGTCTTGGAAAATTTCTACTGATTGAGTTCGTCCCGAAGTGAAGCTCTGCTAAATTGATCATAGGGATCATAACCCTACAGAGCCTCATGAATGCATACAGTCTGATTAGGCAAAACCGCTTCATACTAACCACAGCATTGGCGAAATTTGGAGAAATTGGACAGCTGATAGTGTTACATGAATAACGTGGCCGGGGAGATGTTTTGACATGGTCGTCGTCTGAGGAGCCACACATTGTATGGCGATAGTGATGGACGATCATATCTCGTCGTATCTCGCCATATCTCGTATGATTGTCTGGGAGAGGACAACAACGAAAATGAGAAAAGGTGGATCTCTCAGCGGCCCACATCACAGTATTTCCCCGAGTATTTCACCTCTGTGCGTATCTAAGGGTGGTGGCGCCACCGTCTCTCCTTCTATCGCCGATAAGTTGAACACCACGCCGCACGTCGCCCATAGCTACGTGTGGGCGGCTACAAGATTAAGTTCCCCACGGCGGTAATGGACGACACCAGCATTTTATCAGACATTCTATATCAATTCTAGACCGGCACGCATCCGATCCATTAACGATCCGTTGGGAGTCACTCCGCACCTGACACTCTTTATATAGCATTGATACTATAAACGGCATCTACTTGTAAAGTGGTTGGAAGGTTCTGAAAAAAGAATCTACCTAAGATTTCCGGCTTTAATGATGAGATGGTGAAATATAGACATGCCTTATTTATGACAAATCCGGTAAGTCAATTGAAGAAACACAATTACAAGGAAGCACCTTTTTTGCAATTGAAGAGGAAATGTTAACCGGATGGACTTTCTTTTAAATCGTTTGCCAACGCCAAAAAAGTTACGGGACACACGTCTAACCCAGCAAATGTCCCAACCAAAAATGACGAAGACGATGATGCAGCGTGCACAACTACACACTACCTATGGGTGCCTTTTCGGTCCGAGGTTCAGCTTGCTGTCTTCCTCGCAGCTCACACTCTTTCTTTGCAAAATTACCAGAACGTGCACTGCACGTCAGCCATGTTGGTGAGTATGACCTAACAGGAAAACCACACATTCTAATGACGTCATCCACGTCAGCCATGCGGTTGTGAGTATGACGTAACTGACACCCTAATTCTGACGATGTCAGCCATATGGTTGTGAGTATGACCTCACAGAAAACCCCACATTCTAAAGATATCATTTATAGCATGTCAGTTATACGATTGTCAACAAGCTTATGCTAGAGGGACGAGGTAGCATCGATCAGCTGTGTATTGGTTTTAACTGCGGCACTCGGTAATCAGACCTTGTCACAGGTAGCAAAGTCAATATACCGGCTATTTATAGAAACAACACTGACTGCCACCGACTATTTCTGTCAAAACCTAATATCGGAGATTTATATTTAGCAGAACTAGATACAGCGGATGTGTAACAGTGTAACACTACCGCCCGCATCCGCAAAGCATCAATTGATGCATTACCCTATGTCAGCACCTGCACCAAGAGAGTTTTGGTGGAGTCAGATATCCCCTGTGATACCTATGCGGTCATGTCAGCATCTGTGTCAGGGGGATGGATCGTTTAATAGTGATGTCAGGTAGCCCAATATCAGGGGTTGTGGGTGCACCGACGAATGGTGCATATTCGTGTGGAGTCAACCATTAGGGGTTGTGTGGGTGCACCGAGGAATGGTGCATTTTGGGTATGTGTGGGTTGTGTGGGTGTACCGAGGAATGGATAAGTCGGGTATCAGGGGTTGTGTGGGTGCACCGAGGAATGGATAAGTCGGGTATCAGGGGTTGTGTGGGTGCACCGAGGAATGGATAAGTCGGGTATCGGGTTGTGTGGGTGCACCGTGGATATGGTGCATTTTCGGTAATAGTTGTTAGGGTTGTGTGGGTGCACCGACGAATGGAGAAGTCTGCAGGTATCAGGGGTTGTGTGGATGCACCGAGGAATGGTGAACTACAGTCAAGGCAATTAGCAGTGCATGCCTGCCTTTTGTGGATCTCTTTGGGATGGTGCATATTGATGAAGTTAATTATCAGGCGTTATCGAATATGGTGCACAATGTGGCTCGTGTCATGGTGCAACGGGAAAGATTCGTTTTGGAGAAGTCAGTGCAAGTCGTCCACCAGCCGTTCTGCAGGTTAACCTGATTTTGTGAAGTACCCTGATCGATAACGGCGTCGATGGGCGGAGAGGGCGATATTTGATCATGATAGGAATTGTACTTGCAAATAATCTACAAGACAAATATGGTCTGTGTACTCGTGGGAGCTTATTCAGATGGAATGTAATGTGGCCAAAAGCGTTTTGGTTCCAGCAATAACATTTAGATCTTTTGGCTGGCAATGGTATCAATATTGAGAAGTCACCAAGGGAATTTCTCATCAAAATAACGCATGATAACTTGTTAATACGGCCATTCGTACATATTATGTATACTGAATCCAGATAAAATGTCCCGAAACATTGTCATTGTACATTATATCCCAAGCCTAAGGGATGAGTTCTTGAAAACAAAGGCACACAGGGTAATGTTTCTTTCTTTGTGATTGCCGAGAGCAAGAAAGTTGCCTCCTGTGCTGCGGGTTACAAATGTGACCCGTGCCAGCAAAATGAATCGGAATGCGCAGAGAGTGAGAAGACCCAAAGTGCACCAACGGATTGTTCATTTCAGTATTGGCAATTATAAAATTTGACTGTGTCAATTTCTAGAGTTGTTCTCTGGTGTCATGTTGAGTCTTCTTTCGTGCGCATTCCGACTCTTTTTTTCTGGCACGGGTCATAAATGAGGAGGGCGTCCTACTAGCACCACACGGCGTCGCTGCGAGCGTTGGGACAAACAAAAAATTCGCTTTCCTCATTAGGAGGCTGAGCACAGACGGTCCGTGGCTGGAGAATCTAAGATTAGTGCCAAAAGTATGATCAACCAGGATATCTCGCTTCATTTGAACTCAACATCATTAAGACCAATGAACATACATGTAATGATGTAAACACTGATAATGAAACGCACAATGAACTATTTATATAGAACGAGAGGTCGTATATCATTCAAAACGATCTATAGGTTACTGAATGATGCATATTACGTGTGTTGTTTACAACATATTAGCAGGTGAAACCAAACACCGTCGCAGCCCTGTTGTATGTAATACGGTGGAACCACTCGAACAAAGGACTTCTCAGAGTATCTATATCTGCAAACAAGGCATCATTATGGATCTATACAGTCAGAATACTAATATTCCGGGCTCAGGACGAAAGTCATTGCGCCACATTGATGCACCCTTTCTAAAAAAACTGAAGATTAAAAAATGCCACGCCGAGATCCTGGGATACCAAAGGGCAAACCTCTGTAAAATCGCATCCACGAGATCGATTTGCAGCTAGCGTGTCATAGCAATAAGCAATCGCTGAACCGCCATCTCACGAACAATTACTTTCACATTCGGAAGATCGATCAGAAAGCGATGACATATAGCATGATTTGCCTCCACAACAACCGTGAATTGACACAAAATGAGTGAATAAATCTTTACTCGATTTGCATTGTGATAAAACTGTATATCTCAAAAGCTGACAGCAATATTGATAGATAGAACGGGAGTAGCAAGTGGATCGGAACCGTCAGGTTGGTCAGTCAGAAATGAATGCTCGTTATGGGCTAACTATGCCCACGTAAATGTTCTACAAAACATTTTGCGAGGTTCACATGCATGACAGGAAGCTCCTCAACTGAGGCCCGTAACAAGTGTATTGAACTGAAATGAACACCCAATGTTGGCATTGTAAGTGGTACACGGGACCAGAAACTGTACGAAACCTGGAAAACATTCCCGGGAAGAGTTTTGATATGGTGACTTTGATTTTCTAAACGCCACCATTGAATGTGAGAAAGTTGGTTAGATTCGGATTTCGAATCAAGGGAACACCCACAATTTAAAAGGTAAATGAAAAGATCGAGAAAGTGTACTTACCAAGGTCAACCAAGTCAGCTTCCGACCCGTTTATCGCTTCTATCACCAGCCGCCACAATTCAGCTATCGGAAGATCCAATATCCCACCTCCGCAGGTATTGATCACGACAGTGTCACCCTCGCCAGAGCTCGCCTCCGACTGCTCTGCTGCCTGATCACTCCCAACCTTTGTTCATATCAACGATCGATGGAAGATGCCGCAGATTGGACGATCTTCCCACGAGCAGCNCAGCGTAGGGATGAAATTTCACAGTATACTGAAGAGTAACAAAGGTTTGCCCTGGAGGGGGTCTGGGGGCCTCCCCCAGAAAATTTTGGAATCTAGATGCTCTGAGATGTGATTTCAATGCTATTCTTAGCCAAAATTTACAAGATTACAAGGCTGATTTTTTTCTACTTGCCCAGAGCGGAACTCTCTTACTGCTGTGGGGAGGTGCACGTGCACCCCCAGCCTACGCCCCTGATTATTATATTGTCTCCGTATGGGGAAATCGCAGGACCAAAATTTTGTGTACACATAGGTGGTACGGTTTCTAGATACATATTCAAACCAGGTTAGAACATTTTACCTGGTAGTGGTAATGTTCATGTGATATGGGGCCAAAATCCAATTTTCAATATGGCCGAAAGGCGGCCATATTTGAAGTTCGATCGGGACGAACATGATGAAAGTTTACTTACACTGTAGCAGAAATTTGGGTCCTTTGGGATGGTCACCCAAGTAATGCCACCCGCTGTGTCGGATACAGGAGCAACATTAATTGCTAATTAGCGTCCCTAGCGTCATCCAATTATCAACCAGGAAACACTGCAATGTTACGTATTTGGAACTATACTTGTCGTTGTAGACATGTATTAAGCTTGTAAAGAAAAAGGTGCTAAGGGGTCAAAAAACCTTGTAATACATGTAACTGATGAATTCACGCCGAGATGGTGCCAACATTAATTTGGCACAATGCAACAGGGCCAGACCTCCGCGTAACCACGGTAACGGAACCATGATATTCTGTTAATTTCAAAGTACAATAAATGCGTCGTCTGAAATGAATACAAAAACCCTCAACGCCCACGCTTTGACATATTCATAAAATGTAATTACCGTTTTTTTCTCTGACAGGGAATGATAAGAACGTTACCCATAGACATAAATTGAAACATCAGAGTCGCCGCGGCATTCCTTGGTTTATTTTGATCACGTTCCATCCTCGGAACGGCTAAATATATCCAAGTTTCATAACGATCGTGGGTGTATCTCCTGCTTGGACCGCCGTCTTATGATTCTGATTGTTCATTTCCAAAGATATCGTCAAAGAAACGTTTGTTTTACCATTCTATGGTGAAATTACGGTGTTCCGCATTCGGCAGGCTTTGTTAAAGCTTTTTTGCAAAGGCAAATTTAGTCAGAAATAATGTTATGCCTATACGTAAAAGACTCTTGAAAGCACCACAATGAGTGTTCATTGGGAAGCTCGGAGAGAGTACTTAGTACCCCAATCCTTCCTTAAAAGCAGACCACCCTTGCCCCAAACGCAACACCAACAATCCAATGAGAACTCAGGAAAAAAATCGTCGTCCACACGGCTGTATTGCCTATTGTTATATAACCCAATCGAACAGAGCTTGATACACCATTCTAAACTGAGGTTACACCGACATCAGCAACCTCCCATGTCCTAATCCAACCCAGGCAGACCTCACTTGCCCCAACGCGAACACGCAGAAAAAACCCTCGCTCACATGGCTGTACAGCCTATTGTTACACAACCTAATCGAACAGACGAGAAACTACCTGTAGCTAACCAGCCCTAGATACGCCACATCACTGATGGATGATCAGCCTCCCACGCCCACACCCATTGCCTGTTCCATCACAACGGTGAACGCCATCAAAGCTGCCTTCGCTCTCAGCGGATATCTTGCCGGCTGCCTATAACGAAGCAAGCAGTGAGCTTTCATTCACCAGCTTCCATGGCGACATGAATGGAAGGCTTGCGTTATTAGCTGCCACCGACTTGCCGTCGTTGTGGGATGGAGATTAGAATCTGGTCAGATAATGACAACGCTAGGTACCGTCATCGTCCATGGCTTCCATATGCATAGCATTCTCAAAATGCAGTGACTTATAGTACATTGAGTGCGTTGAATAGTGCAACAGAAGCGATGGGTCGGGTCTTAAAGATAATATATCACGGATATTTTCGCGGGCCACGAAAATCATTGTTTATTTACATTTTGTTTGTTTATTTCTCGTTTTTCTTTGTCTTATGAGTAATTTGTCGGTGGCATGCCCCTCTAGAAATTCTTTTGATACTGAAAACATTCAATTTGGTGGGTTGGCATGTCCCAAAAGTCCAAAATAACATAATGTAAACACCAATGTTTACAAACATTAAACGTAAACAATGAAGTCGTGATATATTATCTTTAAGCTAGGAATCCACCATTGATTTTAAAGCTGATTTTGCGTTGCGACTTGCTTTGCAACTGCATTCGATCGCCGTAGTGGACTCGCCAGACGTGATTTCCACCAATGGCGAAGACGTGGTCAATTTCAGTCGGCAATCGGTCGGCGACCGGTATCAGTTCCTTGCGATCGTATTCAATCGCAGGTAGCAGGTTGCAAAGCAAGTCGCAACGCAGAAAATCAGCAGTGGATTCCTATAGTTTTAGGGGCTAAATGCCGTTCTTATTTATCAACGCTTACTGCTATCCAAATCGATTCGGTCGGTGTTTCCTTTATCGATAAAACTTCGGCATTCTCCTGAGAGCCTTCTCACAACGAATGGTGTAAGAAAACAATAAATGATTCCCCCAATCCCAACACCCAGTCGATCATTAAACGAATTAACGAACGCGTAACGACAGCGCACGCGGGACGTCACCGTCGACATATTGAGTAGCCTGGCAAATGTCAAAGGGTCTTCGCTATTCAGTCACAAGCTAGCGAAAGAGTGACATTTTCCAATAAACAACTGCCGATTGACTGATTGATTGATTGCCAAACTGGCATTAATTTGACGAGGCGTCAATAGCTTGACGTACGACGAGAGGGTAAAGGGGCCAGTGAACTTTAGGATCTTTCTTTTTTTGTCATGCAAAGGCTAAACAACGCTCTCAGTCAAAAATAGCGCCGGTGTAACCTTTTTTTAGTGTGGCCCGTGTGCCAGTGTGACATTACAAAAGACTGACGGAATAAGCGGCGACCTGACAATGAATGAGCGACACACAGAAAAACAGCCTGTCTGTTTCCCAGTGTGTTGCAAACAATGGGAATCACACAGAAAAATGCCCACACTGAAAAATGTAATACACATGTGTAGCATGGTCTCATGTTCTCCATATCTCAGTGTTTCTATACAATAGACGCTAGAGAAACTATGACTTTTAGGGGAACACAGAGATTTCTCGTTCCACAGTATACCACATACAATGATGGGAAACGCTGGAAAAGGGAAACACTGTGACACTTTACACCTGGGCAGGGTTTTCCGAAGTCACGATGCCCCTCCGCTACAACGAATACCGAAGGTGTAAGCCAGTGAAGAAATTGGTAACTGACTCGAACAAAAGTAAACCAGGAAAGGGCATTTGATGTTGGTCCTTTGTAATCAGCTCAGTTTGCGACATATGTCGGCTGACTGCACGTTGGAACTCAACTCACAGAGACTTCCGCGGACATATTGCAGAAATGTGGATGGCGACAAAAATGTCATCATTTTGGTGTTCCTTTTGCTGTCAGTTATTTGCGTTTGCTGTCATTTCAGGCGTACCTCTACCATTACGTGACAGAAGTGCCTATAAGGTAGGGATGAACTTGTGCGAATATCATGTGCATGTACGTCAATGGCCAACCCACAGGAAGTGTTTATTTGGAGAATGACGTTTTCACAAAATGTCGACTCCTAAGGTACCTTAGACATGTGAGCGTTAACAGATTGTTTGGGGGAATTATCCCCCAAAACAAATTCTATAAACAGTCTTTAAATGACGTTGATATTTTTCTAAACATAGCATAAGGACAGGTTGAACGCCATGGCAGCCATATCATGCAGAATATCAATACTACTCGTTACCCAAATTGAAAACCGAACGATCAATACCACTTTGATCACATTTCAATGTGAACTGTGATTTTTACGATTCTGCGAAAAAAAACATCTGCCCTGTCTTGTCATTTGGGCGATATTTGGCGATGACGTCATGACCTTTTGATGACGTCACCAATTCTTTTATCGCACCCATGACACAAAACAGTAGAACTTATATTTCACAGATTCTAATCATTGGCTCGATCTCAGACTGTGATCTAGGTTGGGGCTCATTGATACAACCGAAGACAAAAAATTAAGACCCCCATCATCGATCGAAATGAAGAACTTTTCATTTCTCCAATATCAGTTTACAAAAACAGGGCGGCTAGAATAACGGCCTAAAACGACAAGTGTTTTCTAATTGAAAATGCTTGTCAGGGTATTTCGTGATAATCCTAGTAGGCAATAGTTGGTTATGTTGGTAAAGAATCCAGGATGCTTTTCCCCTCCGCCGAGTTCATCATGATCATGACTCGGAAATACCCACTAATGACCGTGGCGGCTCTTGCATCCAACTGTCATCAGAATGCAAACAGAATCTACGGCCTTCCCTTCACTCTACAGTACGTGTGAACCAAAGCCATCGATTAAATTCTATGAAAGACAGCTTACTTATGTGGTTTTAACTTCTTAGACTTGCGAGGTGCGGCTATCTTGCAGACAGAGACTACAACTCGCACCCTGTGACATATCAAAAGCGCTTCTCTTCTCGAAATCTCATATTCGGCGACACCTAACCTTTCCGATGTGTGATATTTTTCGACGCATTCTTCCAGTTGAATGCCCACCAATTATCATCGATTCATACTGCACTTATCTCGCGCCCAAACCATCTATGGCCTTTCCCCGAGCTCCACAACGATGTGAACCAAAGCCATCATCAAAATCAACGGTGACATTTACGGCACTGACGGGCGATGATCTTTGAACCTGCAACGGTTGGCAGCGTCTCCCCATAGCCAAGAAAATTATTCCTTAACTAAAGAAGTACTCATGTCAGCCAACCAGGGTGAGACAGAACGAGAGGATTAATGATCTCCGCTGGTCATCCGGTTTTACTATGAGAATTCTAGATTTGTCTTTGTTGCTCTGACATTTACCGTGCGTACCTTTCATCGAATCTGCACCACTGTGCTATTTTTGGACGGTGGTCCATTGAGAAGGAACTAGTTGGCGATAGAATGGCAAGAGTCGATAGCAAATATCTGAATTATGAACTTCTTTTTTCCTTCATATGTTTCTGGCTAACTCTGGTGGCACTGGACTCATAGGCTCAACGATTACTTGCAGGCCAAGGCCGCAAGGCCGCAAGTCAGTCATCATTTTGAGTAAAAGGCAGTGGTCTACGATGGAGTCATCAAGTAACTCTCACTTGTGGATTGGTACAGAGGGACGACAATGTTAACTATTCGCCAATGGATATATATTTATTCAGACGAAGCTGTCGTGAGGCCATGCCAGACGATCCAATAATAACCCGGGTTCGTAGGTTCTTTAAAGCGAATTGAAAGCGGATTTTATTTACATTTTGGCTGGTGTTTGTAAACACAAACTTTCAGCCAATCAGAATGCACGAACATTTCTTTGTTGACATTCTGGAGAACTTTGTTCACATTTTCCCCCGAAAATTCGTCCCCTTTCAAATTCTATTTCTAAATCAATTCGCTTTAAGAGGCAACAAAAAAGTTATGCCATTTGCTGAAACAAAGTCGAATGAGTTTACCGCAAAAAAGGATCGCTCATCGAAGAGTTGATTCTGGCCAAGTCGTAAATGTCAAACAAGAATATCAAACGTCCTTTGAGATTTCACACGCGAAGCAGCACCAAGAGCCCTCATTTTCTGAATAGTGCTTACTCTCTTGTAGTCTTCGCACCCTACACTTTGGTGAGGAATCTCTCCCGTAAATGTCACACACTGTATTGACGCCTTTGGCATTTCGGTCAGTGGAAAGCGGTCTCCGGGCGGATATGATCTTCAACAGACGATTGAATGTGGCTGTTGCGTCGATCTCGTCGTGTTGACACAGAACTGCAGCTTTTGATCAGTCTCTCCTTTTTTCTCAGGCCAACCATTCTCGCCCTAAAACTTCATGCAGCGGTTTTTGTGGCTCGTGTCGTTCACACCTTGAAAGGAGAATTTTTCTTTGGTTCCGTCCAAAGATTTCCTTGATCGCAGGTCAGTGTCACTGATTGATTACATGTACATGTATGTCATGTACACGTACGTACGTGTATTGAGTCCGCCAATCCTGGCGAGTTTTTATGTCATGATACGGAAGTCCACCAATCAATGCCCAACTTGAATTAGTACGTGTAATATACATGTAACAGCGAAAGAAAGGCCGGCTTTTGTATAACCTGACGTAATAATATTCCATTTTCAATGTTGGTATCAAAAACGCTATATATACTCTGATTGGTGGATTAAATACAAATATTCTTGAATTGGTGCATCATCGGATTATTCTCCACTCTGGCCTAATACGCCAAAATCGCAGTTGTTATGTCACAGAAGTCCTGCTTTGCCACTGGGTCTGGTCCCTCCAAAGTCAGTGTCAGGACTTGGATAAGATGATATCAACAACCATGCTGTGTGTCAGCAATGCCGACCATCACCAACAGGAGAAACTGGACCCCGGCAATGCCAGACCTCTGTGACCGTCCAACTGTGATTTTGGCGTAGGGCCTATATGCGTGAGGGGTTAACGTCTCGCACCGTTAATGGCACCGATCCTCTGTTAGTGGCAATTGTCCTGATCGGGGTCTATATTTAGCAATTGCCCGTGCAGAATAAGAGGACAATTATTGATAATCAGCTAGGCTGGATTTGATTCCGCCCATCACCTCATTGACGGTATCCTCCTCGCCTGCGGCTGCTAACTTGATCAGGAAAAGGCAGCTTCGATTCTGCGCGATTTCTTACCGCGAAATGTCAAATCGCTGTCACTAATTTTGTATTAGCGAGGTTTAGTAGCGTTCCGACAAGGTATAGGAAAGCGGTTAATTTTGGAGTTTTAGGTAGTCGGCGTGATTTACACTGATGTGGAGCATGATGATGCGCGTTAGAAACCTGAAACTTTGTGTACAGGTACCCTATGGTACACAAATATACCCCTCTATCATTATACCGATACTGAGCGCCACTGGTTGTAAACTCTGGCCTGTAGGCGGCGCTTTGTGAAAACCTTTTGGTCATATCTCCTGAACGCTGCTAACTAGAACCATGAATCTTTTATGGTGGGTTCCTCAGAAGTGACTACATCACTTAAATCCCGGGGTTTTGATTTGAAGTTATCTGGAGTTCAAAAAAAATTAATGAACCTTTGACCATTCGTGATGCCATTGAAAGAGAAAAATATTCCATCCCTCAAAAGTCATGCTATTCATGTGCATATGAGATCCTATAGATTTTACCACTTGATACAGCCAACAATGGTGATAACGCCAGTACTCTGTTTACCGTTGTGTTCATCACAGGAAAGGCTGTCGACATCGGCAACAATCTCCGTTGATATGATTAATAGAAAATATATGTAAAGGAAGGAAAAACCTTGATCCTGCGGATCGGATGTCAAAGAATCGTACCTAATCAGCGCGGGTGGATATTACGGTTATCATCAGTCTACTTGGCGATATAACGCCGACGACAACGCTCGTGATCTGAATATCTGTCTGATGTTGTTCGTTCTTTTTTTCTTACCCAATACCATGTATGAAAATGTATCGTGTTGAAGAATAGAGACTTTCAGCAACGCCCTGTATCGTCGATCCGTATGGCGTATGATTTTCGTCTTGCATTATTTAGCTCGATACGTCATGCGTCATACGAAGCGACGATAGGGGGCGTTGCTGAAAATCCTTAATAATGCAGGTCCGTGAATCGATGTTACCCTAGCACTAATGTTCGGATCCTTATTATGATTGTGATGAAAACAAGTAAGGCACGATGAGCGTGGGTGGGTATTAGCACCTTCTTCCGTCTCCTTGAGCTCTGNTAAAGTGTTTCTCACATTGAACTGGCCAAAGGTACTTGGCTGACCTCTTGTCACTAAACTGTAATGGCATGATCACAAATAATAATGTTACACAACACTCGGCCGGCAGTGTCATGGGTGACCAGCTTTGGCTGACACCATGAAAGAGCTATAATCTGTTTTTAAGTCAGTGTTCTGCAACACCACTACCTCTTGGTAAATGTGATCTGGTCACATTCCTGAGTTCAACTAAGTACCTTTGGCCAGTTCAATGTGAAAAACACTTTAGTCGATCTATTCTCCAATAATGTAATAACTATAGGAGCAGTCAGCCCTGCTTATCGCCAAAAGATGTCAGCAAAGTTCTAGCGGACCAATACAAAAGGACATTCTCCCGATTGGTGCTCAGTCAACCGCTAGCCATTGAATTGGACCGTAGTGACACCTATTGGTCAACTGACTGACAGTTCCTATTGTATGTGAAACAGCAAACATGTCTTGGTTTGACTTCCGTATACTGACTGTAAATTTACATTGTACCAAAAATACATGTAGATAAGCGAGCGCTTATCTATTTTTGATTGTACTGATGAACCGGTAGTTGCACACATGATTTTCTTAAGAGACACACATGATTTCAGCTTTTTCAACCTAGATGAGATTACCGACATAATTTCCATACTCCGTAGGCCTACAGCATGATTTTCTGACCAAAAATAGATATATCTATATTTGATTTGACCCAATATCTAATTCTAATTGAGGAAGTTTCACAACATTTCCGATGAAAATCGTGTTTAAACAAACTGGGATAAATAGTCGGGAAATGGCCCATGGTGCATAAGAACATGATCCCATGTGATGAGCAGCAGCACATCGCGAGAAATGTCTACCAACGACGATTCAGAACACGTACCCCTGCTTCACGCTCCTGTCCAGCCAGGCCAGAGGTCCAAGAGGTGGGGTGTGGGATGCCTGCTGATTGTCTTGTTTCTCCAGTCTGTCGGCTTGCATAATACACAACGCAACCTAATGCGTGATCTCGAAACACTTTTCAAATTAAACTCCAAGACGGTTAAGCTCATCGAGATTGCTCCAAGCGTAATTCTTTTCGTAATGTTACTTTTCATTGGACTGTATACTGACGTCATCATTGGAAAGTACATTGCCATCTTCCGTGGACTCGTTCTGAAAGTCGCTGGTTATTTCCTGGTATTCGGTGTCGTTTTGAAAATGGAGGTTACGCCCAATGTGGATCCAGTGATGTTCGATATACTTTTTGCAGTGTACATTTTCGGGTGGACGACAATGGTCATTGGCCTATCGTCCTTAATTATCCCGCTGTTCTCCTTCGGATTACAACAGGTCGACAACAATCCCGTGTCTATTTCGAGGTTCATGAGATGGGGAGGTTTTGTTGTCAGTTGTGGATTTATAACTGCGTGGTTCTTTTCCCTTAACAATCACATACCATCCTTTCATGTGAATGACAAGAGATGTTACCAAACTGTCTACCATGCAGTGCTCTTGGGTCTAGATGGACTCTCCATGGCCGTGTTTTTACTAGGGAAAGTCAGCTACGAGAGGCAGACCACCGATAAAGCAAAGGAATCTTTTAAGGACTTGATGAAGGTCGCTACGGCCTACATCACATGCAGACGACGCAACCGATACGAAACTCAGCAGAACAGCCTCAACAACCTTCAAGAGGTCGTGAACGCAATAATGTTACGCAGACAGAGATTTCGGAAAGGAGTACTCATGGTACCGCTGATGGCAGCCGGTGCAGCTCATGTCTTGCTTCTATATTTCTTAGACTACTGTTCTTCTCTATTACTCAGAGAATACGGCGGCATGAACGAACTAGACCTGCTCAGAAACATACGTTTCCTGGTAGTTCTGTTAATTGTCCCCCTGATGGAATGCTTCGCGAGGTTTGGTGGACATCACTTGTGGCAACACGATATGGTGAACCAGCTGAAATCACTCGGGGTCGGTTTTATCTTCTCCATTATAACCCTACTGACCGCCGGTGTCGTGACGTCTCTTATTAATTCGGGACGTCAACAGAAGATATTCCTGCTTCTTCTTCCTCAGTACATCATCGCCGGCCTGTCCATGTTCATCATCTACAGCGCCCTCCTCTCCTTTTGTTCCACACAGTGTCCTCCAGGTCTCTCCACCCTCATGTTCACGCTACAAGGAGGCTTCGTTCTCTTCACTCTTCCACTTCTCCTAATATTGGACAGAACCGATTTAGAACCTGTTGTCCATTACATCGACATCATTTTCTACATCTTGGCCGCCATAAGCCTATTCTATCTAGTAGCTGTTCTCATTCCTGTGTCCAGGTGGTTTGTGAAGGCCGACACCGCCGTAAGAGCCATGGAGAGAGGGGAAGAGGAGGAGCGTGTGGGTCCGAACATGGCAGATGCCGAGCAGAATCCGGAGTGACCAAAGTCAATAAACCCCAGCCTGCTTGACTAGATTCAGTCGTCGCCCTGAAGCCTGCCGCACACTGGAGTTATCTGCTGAGCAAAACGTCATTCGAGACCGTTTGCTAATACCCCATCACACTGACCTAGTTCTCAGTACGTCCTTGAAAATGGTGCCGAACGGGCTCAAAGTGTGTGTGCGAACGGAGTGGAACGTAGTGGCAACTTTTTACAGTCTTTTTACGAACTTCATGGACNTTCGCGAGGTTTGGTGGACATCACTTGTGGCAACACGATATGGTGAACCAGCTGAAATCACTCGGGGTCGGTTTTATCTTCTCCATTGTAACCCTACTGACCGCCGGTGTCGTGACGTCTCTTATTAATTCGGGACGTCAACAGAAGATATTCCTGCTTCTTCTTCCTCAGTACATCATCGCCGGCCTGTCCATGTTCATCATCTACAGCGCCCTCCTCTCCTTTTGTTCCACACAGTGTCCTCCAGGTCTCTCCACCCTCATGTTCACGCTACAAGGAGGCTTCGTTCTCTTCACTCTTCCACTTCTCCTAATATTGGACAGAACCGATTTAGAACCTGTTGTCCATTACATCGACATCATTTTCTACATCCTGGCCGCCATAAGCCTATTCTATCTAGTAGCTGTTCTCATTCCTGTGTCCAGGTGGTTTGTGAAGGCCGACACCGCCGTAAGAGCCATGGAGAGAGGGGAAGAGGAGGAGCGTGTGGGTCCGAACATGGCCGATGCCGAGCAGAATCCGGAGTGACCAAAGTCAAAACCTCAGCCTGCTTGACTAGATTTAGTTGTCGCCCTAAAGCGTGCCGCACACTGGGTATCGGCTGAGCAAAACGTCATTCGAGACCGTTTTTTTATACATGTATAATAAATGTTTTATTAATAATGTATTAATGAGGAGAACATGCGAGAAGCACAGTTGTGCTTAAAGTGCATGTCTCCTCTACAAAAATACAAAAACATAAGGTACATTTAACGAGACCGTTTGCTAAGCAGATAGCTCGCGTGTGCGTGTATTTTCGGTTGGAGGCAAAAAAACTCACCGAAAAATACGCGCACACGCGAGCTATCTGCTGAGCAAACGGTCTCGAATGACTTTTTGCTCAGCAGATTGCTCCAGTGTGCGGCAGGCTTTTTACGTCAAAATTTGCAACTTGGTCTCGCATACTTCGGCCGGAAGGCCACAGGAACATGGACGAATATTTAACACAAGACGTCATCAGAACGAGAAAATACTGTGTTCGGGAAATTATTGGTTCACAAAGGTGACCCTTATTTTTAACACTGTCTGGCATGTCTGGCAATATTTTGAGCATCTCAGTTGTTGAAGGAGCATTGAGTTTGAAATTTCGCGTGTAGTCATATTCTACGGTTTATTTGTGTGAGAATTTTCGAACAGAATGCTGTGAATTTTTTTTGAAGAGCTTTTTTTAATTTTAGAGGGTATATCGGTTTCTGAACGATAAAATTCTTAGAAGATGGCGAAATGTGATGTTGGTTGTATGTTATTAGAATTTATAATTCCCAACAATTTTACCTTTACTGTGATGAGTTGATGAAATGGCTGAAGTCACGTTGACGTGGAATAGGCAGATTTCGAGGTTATCCTGCAACGGGGTCTCTGTTTGGCGCCCTTGGGATATACATGCAACTTTTATACATGCAACTTTTATTCGCGGTGAATGAGTGAAGTGGTTTATTGTTGTATGTACGTAGTGCGCAGGTTACTGAGTAAATATCCATGTGTTATTGCGCTAATTATACTGATATAGCCTCACGTCCTCTCTCCCGTGGATAGGACTGTTCTGGTCGTTGTGTATACGCCATGTGCAATGCCAATGTGTTGTACCAATACACGACTGCTGTAGCCTGGGCTGGGAATGACTGAGTCCGAGTGCCACCCCTGAAGTCACCTTGTGAACCCTGTCGCCGCCAGGCTTGGTTTAGTTTCAATGTGGAGAGGTTGGTGCAGGCTCAAATTCCGATCAGTTGAACCTACGTTGAGTAAGGGTTTACTGATCGTAGTTATGGTTTCCGATCTCAAAGATGGGAAACCATATTGTGTTTGGTCATCACGTCTGTCTGTCTATCTACTCTGTCACATCCTGTAACTTTGTTTCTGCAACAACTACACGGACCTGGAAATGTGACCTACCCCCAGGCAACGACAAGATGGAATGAAAATTTCAGGTCTCCGATACCTGGTTCATGGTGAATTTGAAATATCAAAGGTTAAGATTAAAAGGCTGTCACACTTTTGTTTCTTGAATAACTTGGCTCTGAGGCAGGTAAAGAGTAGTAACAAGTTCCTTCCCTATGTTTGTGTCCCTTGGCAAGATACTGGCATCAACAAATGTATTCCCCAGGGTCAGCATCATAATGAAATTGATATATCAAATTTGATATTTTGACATATCGGGAGATCTGGCACCGTAAGCGACTTAAAACTGGTATCGCAACCATAGCTCATCCAAGGATGTTATTGCAACTGAAATTTTCAGTTTGCACCTGCTCGGTCACATGATATTTGCCAATATCATTGCCAATATCATTGCGAGATTTCACATGGAAATTTTTGATAACATGAGATAAGTCAGAACCTGGTGATGGTAGAAACCTAAAAACTTCACGTACACCTAGGTCATCAAGGATGATCTAGGTCATCAAGGATGACCTTTCAGATTACGCAATGACCTTAGAGGTCAAGGTCAAACAGTTATTAATGCAAATCTGCTCAGAATTTCATGAGAAAACTATAATTAGAAGCCTGCATTAACCATCTCCTATAGGTTTAATCAAGGATGCTTGTTCCAGTTACGCAATACTTCTCAAGATCAGAGGTCAAGGTCACAGTCAACCAGCTCTAGAGTAGTAAACTTCTCACAACTTCAACTGGAAATTGGTTAGTGGTAGATTGGCCACTGTCTTCAGGATCGGAAACCATTGACATCGCTCCGATGTCCTTTTCTTGTTTAACTTGTTTTGAAGGAATCAGACACGATTTTGTGTTAAGTATTGTTTTCCTAGAGACGTCTGAGTACCTTTTGTCTGTCAGTGGAAACGAGTCTCAGCAGACGTTGATGTTTACCTGTCTATTTCTGTCAGGACTGAAGGCAAAGAAGATTCCATGGGTTGGGTCGTGATAAAAGCTGGAATAAGCGGATTCTGTGCGCATGTAGGATGGAAAAGGTAGAAAAACTTTATCATTAGGCAAATTGCTTCATGTTTTCGACGATTTTGGAGTTTGTCAGGTTTTTTGGGGTGAGAGACGTTTGCAACAGGAATCGGGATAGCACCATGTCGATATCAGCTCGCAGAGAGTTTGTAGGTTTTACCTCAAGCAGTGATCTGGAACTCCTCGCCCTCTCGCTGACATCCGACTGTCTGAATTAGTTACGTCTTTTCCGGTGTAGATGGGAACATCAGACCCACAGATGTCGGTGACAGCAATTCGGATGAATGTGGATGGTCCCACGCTACCGTCTGACAGGTGACGTATGGCGTACGTGATCAAGAGAACGTTGTACTACACCATGACCACCATTTTGTTGTATACCACATCGAATTCAAAGTTCGCTCACAACAATTTCTGTCTTTCTTGTGACGTTCTTCTTTTTCACTTCGCAGTAGCTTCAAATCATGGCATGTAAAAAATCCCGTCAGCCAATTTGTAAAATTATCCACGGCATTAAATTCACATTGAGAGAATACGGTTTGTTTTGGAGATTTTCCTTCACCTGCCTGTAACCCCCAAGCTACGTTCCTCGCCTAATTTCCCGAATAGGGTAATGAGACCTGGCTTACATTCCACGAGGCAAATCGGTCTCCATCCGATAGGTCTGCTTTATCACCCCCGCATTGGCTCAAGGGCATTGCATCTCTGATTCTTCATCGTTATCGGAGTCGTAGACGGCTCGATGAGTTGCTTCTGCGTGTGTTGTTCTCAGGGTTCGTCTTAGCAACTGAAGCCAGAGCTGGTGGTTCTACGTACTACATTTGGAATGGTTCATTTTTAATCCCTCCTAGCAAAAATTTATAAGCGAGTCGCTCGCCTTATAAATTTTTGCTCCTAGTCAGTTTAAGGTACCATGCATTAATACATTTACATTTACATTTGAACCCTTAGCAAGTTGCTAGTGGTGTTCTTGGAAAGAGATTTCGAAGATGAAAAGAAATTGAAAAAAAAAACAATTAATTAGTTAGAAATGTAATCTTTAAGTAAAAAGAAAAACGTATGGTGGCAAGGGGATTCGAACCTGCGCCGATACTTCTGCCCAGATTTCCAGTCCGACGTCAAACCAATGTGTCATGAATGTACGTTCTGGTTTCAGCTCAGGAAAAAAATCACGAAACGGGGCGGCCTCATTGTCTGATAATCGCATCTGTGGTGATCAGTTTCATCATCGTTCCCCGGGAATTCCAAGAAATGGCGATCTCAGTGGGAATGAACGCTGGTATGATTACGTTTACAGTTCCTAGCGGACCAAGTGGACGTGCCGTACTTCCACAACCGACATAGAGATGGTCACTAGGGAAACTCATCATACAGTCAGGTTTCCAACTGGCCAAATTATTATCCGTGCATTGAAAATTGCTCTAATGGCATTATTACATTCATGATGGAATGGAACGTTGTTGTTGCCTTCGTTCGACAGAGTCGTGCAACTACTTGCGACTCGTTGCAAAGGTGTCCGCACTTCACGACGCGATAGTACAGCCTACTAGTCCATGGTGAAACCTTTTGATCGGTTTTCTGTTATGTGGCCTTGGGCAAGGGGCACGGAGTGCCGCCGGGTATCCCCACTCGCACCAGATTCATCCTCCTTTTTTTACATCAAATTAGGCGCAAATTGCAAAAGGGATCTCTATTGATGACGCTCTATTTTGATATCGCTCTCATCGTGGTGCTTTGTTCCAAAATGTTAGAGTTCGCATCCACTTTCACCGACGGCTGCGTATTGTTTCCGCGAGTTCCGAAGTACTCCTAATATAGGACCAAAGTGGCGGATTGAAATACCTTGTTAGGGGCGAATATTCGTGTCGAATCATTCATTCTTAATTTAAACGTGAGACAAGTGATTATTGGCAGAAATAATCAATATACTGGCACAGTTATTAAGAATGGCGTAGTTGCTGGGAATAGCCTGGCGGTCAATAATTGATCCGGTGTTAGATGATGTACGACTAAGTGTTCAGCGGCGAAAAAATGCGAAGCATATTTAGACGTTGCTCCTCGGCCGACTTAATCACTCGGGATGGAATCCACTTCCGGTGTTGACGATGCTCGATGCGATGTCAGTTTTCATCGAGTTGTGACCAGAAAAGTAGAGCATCTTTCGGTCTATCGTTCATGATGCACATTGTGTTGTATGCCGAGCGAAATAGACCCCAGAATGGACCCTGATCGGCCAATGATCAACCCTCTCAAGTCAGACCAGTGTCAAAAGATGCAAACAATGCTCCGTCTCCGTGAGTTTCACTTCTCGCAAATCTGGAGTCATAGCGTCATTGGGCTAATAAGATTTTATTGAATAAATGTAATTTTGTCCCCTATTTGATATGAAATCTCCCAAAGTCATTATCTAGAGGAGGAGAATAATTGAATAGAAAGAAATGTAATCCTGGTCTTCACAAATTTGCCATCGACGAAAGATTAAGTTCGGTATCTCATCCGACATCACTTTAGCCACCCACGCAATGGCAGAATTTCTCAAGATATTGGTTTTCGGCGCAGCCGTACATTTCGGGAAAATCAGCGGAAAAATAACGCCTTGGGTTACATAAATATGAACTCTTTAGAGAACCACTTATTGGCTTCAAGTAATATTCTATATAATGTGGTCATCAGAGAATTTTCTCGCTACAAGATGGAACTCGTGCGTATTACCTTGTTCATAAAAGCATAAATGAACTATACCGGTACCTATAGCGATTAAGTGAATTAAAAATTCGTACAGGTTTTAGGACTTCCATTCCAAGCTTTCGAAGCGAGCTGTGTTGGTTTAGCTCATGTGATCTGGAATAATTAGCGATTTTTAGATTGCCTGTTTGTCACATATGTTTTAAAGTCGTACGTTCATGAGAGCTACCCCAGCCGTCGATTCGTCGTTTTGTTGAACACGAGTTAAGAAAGTCACGTGAAAGTGGTATGCTTCCACGTGAAATAATCTGATTCATGACCGACTGTGCCCATAACACTTTTTTCATGATGCTAACAAACTTTCTTAACAAAAATAAAACAGGAATCGACGAATAGACCACCTCTTGTGAACGTAAGACTTGAAGCAAAGTTTACGTCCTGGTTTTCGGCAGTCGGGGCCAACAGACGCTAGATTGGAGGGTCCATCTAGCGGAGGATCGTGGTACCAATCTAAACAGACGCGGGCCAATTTTTTAATCTCCCTAATTTCAAACACGTCAGTGTGAACCTAATGCTCTCTTTGTTTGGAAAAATATTCTCTTGCTTTGAAAACGCTTTTTCGTGAGTATGTTCCAAGATAAAACATAACGGTTGAAGATTGATTTTGACATAGTGCCTCGCGCAGTTAGTAACCTTTACACACCAATCTTTTTTTACCATTGTTGCGATTTCCTCTGAGTCATTCCCCATTTGAGTGCCTAACAATAATCAAATATACAGAGCATCAAATATGAACTAGTAAGTAGCGCTCTAGGCCTACGCAAATTTCCGTATTAATGTATTTCATCTCTCTATTTTCGTGATCCCGAAAGCTAATTTTTGACATTTTTTGAATCTGAATTTGTGAAACAGTCTTCTGAGTTATGGATAGTATAATATTAGTCTCCCACGCCCCGCCGTTTATGCTCTGACCTTTCCAAGCTATTGTTGTTTTAGAGGTTCCCCCGAGGGGTTTGTTATCGAAAGAAGGTCAGCCGATCACATAAATTAATAAGTGCCCTGGAAATAGGAAGCCAAACAAAACGAACTCTGTAATGATAGTTCCTGCAGTTTCCGATAGAAGGCACGTGTCTTTCAGGTCACGTGGCGATGGCCGGCGCAGAGAGAGACGAAGGGAAGGTTCTAGAATTACCGTAATTGATCTATGGCTCAACATTTTAGGTCCCAATGTATTGATCGATTTCGCTGGCAGCCATGTTATTACCATACAGCACATGTAAATGCAGTATCCTTTTCCGGAATGTTTGCACATCCCAGTCATGCGCAAAAAAAGCGAAACCGAGCTGTCTCAAGCTAGGAATCCACCATTGATTTTCAAACCGATTTTGCGTTGCGACTTGCTTTGCAACTGGGCACTCGATCGCCGTGGACTCGCTAGACGTGATTTCCACCAATGGCGAAGATGTGGTCAATTTCAGTCGGCAATCGGCCGGCGACCGGTATCAGTTCCTTGCGATCGTATTCAATCGCAGGTAGCAGGTTGCAAAGCAAGTCGCAACGCAGAAAATCAGCAGTGGATTCCTAGCTTCAGCGTATAAAACTAGAGATGAAACCGCAATATGCGTGGGAGGAATTTGGACGAAAGGTCATCGGTGATCACCCGAAAATGGATGATTCGCTTTGAAGGAAAGGTTATGTAGGTTAACGTGTTTGACGCCCCCTGTTATCACCCCTATCAGCGGTCGGGCTAATCGATACCTAATGGCTGCTAGATTCCCCTCCGCTGAACGACTGCTCTTCACAAACGCTCCTCGAGAAGTCGGGCGGAAAATTAGAGAGCGAGTGTAGGTGGATAGTGCTATCGGCGATCATCGCTGCCGGGTTCCCGTCACCCTCGCCACTGCGAGATCTTGTTGGGTAGACCCCTCCGCCACGGACAGCAGCAGACGAGAATCCCACTATTCTAAATCGTTTATACGCTGTTTTCCGGAACCTCCCGGCGAGGTTATGCAACAAAATCGCCTTACGCACGTACTGTACGTGCACGGAATCAGGAAGCGATGTTCTTTTTCTCCCAACGTTTGTAGAAATACAAAAATAGTACCGCGACCGAAAGAGCAATCCGAAATATCGACTTACTTCAGTCAATAAAGATCAATCTATAAAAGTTACTAATAATAAGCAATTGTTTTTTTTTTCTCCAGGAGAACGCGTCTTTGACACCGGACCACTTCCCATCCAGTTCCCTCAAAGAACGTGTCGTGTTACCTGAAACTGCGGAATTGGATCACAATAGAGCTATTTTCATGGGAAAAAATCTCCTGCGTGGGAGGGGCTTTTTTTCTAGTAAGCATCGCGGCTACGGAGAAGCTTAAATAGAGAGCGTTGTCAACACGTTCCTTACCTATTCAAAAAAAACACAAACCGCTTAACGTAGAGTTCTCTATTCGAGCTCGTGATATATTCGTTGTGTTGTTTCAGAAAAAACAGGGCACAGCTGAAAGTTAGCCCTCGCCAATTTTCCTTCCCGAACTATTACACTGTAAAAACTAATAAGCTCGAGAAACCCATGGGAATGGCATGGGTTCATTCCTTGTCTCATATCTGGACCCGTTTCCCATGGGTTTCTTTAAATGGGTACAAGAGAATGGGTTCATGTTAACCAGTCCCATTGGTTTACCACCCTGTGGGGAGGGTACCGGTACTCTTAACNTCCAATTGGGATGATTTCATAAACTACTCTGTGACGGCGATCGTTGAAGCCTCCGTTGCCAAGGAGCAGCTCCAGCTCTAGCGGTAATGCGAGCCGACGATGCAATTTTCAAGTCGGTGATCGGGTGGATCGCGAGGATCCGTCAGCAAAGATCTCCCGTGTCGAGCATAGTCTTTTGCGATTGGTTTTGCTGCCATCTTTCCCGACGCAATGAGGACCGCGCTGAACTAACACCACACGGCGTCGCTGCGAGCGTTGTGACCGAAATTTCTTTTTTTAACGTTATTTCTATTTACTTTTGGCATGAAAATAACCCGTTTGTTTTGGTCGCCCGACAGAAAAATTTACATCATCTTGTAGTAGATGAAAATTTCTCTAACTTCATTTGCTTTTTCCCTTAAAACGACGAAATGTGATACCGATAAAAGCATACGTTTTGTCTCATTATTCCTGTAGAAAACGTACAGGCCATTTTCTCATGACGCAACGTCAACACCTAAAATTACGTCAATGACGTCGCTCAGGTCACATCGCTCGCGGCGCCGACCTGTCGGATATCGCCCTCCTCATTGAACAAACCGCAAAGAGTCTACAGGTCACCTACACCACAGTGCCCAATCAATATTGCCGTACAGCTGCGGGAGAAAGGTCACGTTTGGCAAAGCTGAGATGCCAAATTACTATAAATACCATTGCTAAGGGCAAAATGATAACCCTAGGTGAATGAATACACTAAAAAAGGCTAGCTGCTGCAATATCTCCCAGAAATTCGCAGCGGGAGAACGCATCGAAAATCGGCAATTTTGAACTGTAGGCCTACGCCGTGCGGGAGAATGAGACTGTACGGTGCAGGAGCGCTTGCTCAGAAAAAAATTATTCGAATTGATTTTTGCTTTTTGGATGTCTCAGGACATAAATCTCTTGAGAATGGCCTCCGGCGATGTTAACCGGTATCAGGGCCGTGTATGATCCACGGGCGGAAGGCGGGAGGTATAGTTACGGTAGCAAAACTATCTGCTTCTCGAAAATCGCCCCTAAAATTCCAAGATCGGTAAGAAAATCCTTAATAGGGTCCTTCATCTAAACCCAGCCTTAGGTATACCCTAAATACTTGTCTAAGAGACCATCGCACAATGTCCGAGATAAAAAGCTTTGGGAGATTGAAAGCAAAGTAAAAGCCTCGTTTCCCGGACGAATACTGTCCTCCGATGAACACCAAAGTCGGTGACCGATTGAAGTGTACGCTGCTGGGGTATGTAGAAGAAGACGTGTCTGTAGCCTACCGGGCCAAATCAGTGTGACCGGAACTTTCTCCCGCAGCTGTACGGCAATATTATTGATTGGGCACCGTGGAACACGAAGCTGAAAATGATTATGGGCTATTCAACGAAGTAAACATGGTAAATGTAACGATTTCTTTGAAATGTTTGCCGTACACGAAGAAGGCCTGTCGCATTACCGGTATATTTTGTTATCGTGGGAACGCCCCGTATAACGGGCACCTGACTACTGACCGCATTGGCGCTCCATATGCCGGATGAAAACGAGGCGGTTGCGAGCGTCAACAAGATGGCGGACGGCATGCATACCACTGCGGATTCGATTTTGCAAACAACTGCCCGGCATATCAACTGTCTAAATGAAGATAATAGATCAATTAGAAAACGAGCTATCGAAGGAATACGGAAAGAAACGTTAGGGCTAAATCCAAAGCCAAGGAAGGAGGTTTTACAGGTCGTTTTTCAAGAAATTCTAAAGCCGTTGTTGAAATGCCTGTCTGATCCTGTCGAAAAGAATCGAGAACTTTCCTGCCGTCTCGTCTCAGATTTCTTGGAAAGCATTCCCCAACCGATTGATTGTTTACCCTACATTGTCCCCGTATTGGTTCAAAGACTTGGGCAGCCAGAAATAGTCGAGCCTTCTGAAGAAATTCGATTAGATCTTGTCCGTGTTTTGGCCTTGATAATTGGCTTGGCTGGGAAAAACAATGGTGTTTATTTGGATGACATGATCAAGATATTTCAACGGACAATTATTGACCCATACCCAGAGGTGAAGAAGGAGAGTTGTAGAAGTGCTGCAGCAGTGGCAAAGCTAGTCCCGGACCACTTTCATATGCAGTCAGAGTCGCTTATCAAACCGCTTTTGCAGACATTATCGCATCAACATTCTCGTGTGCGGTCTTGCGTTGTTGAAACAATCGGTAACACGAATAATCATTTTATCATCTCACTCTCCTTATAAATAGCATCAATGTAGCGTCATGGCCTGGCCTTGTTAGGTCTCAGCTCACTAGGCCTAGTAGCCGAGTAGTTAGTCATGAATTTGTCATTTAGGCCTAGGCCTACCCTAGAGTAGACATGCTAGACTAGGCCTAGACCTACCATGAGACAAGTGAAATCCATGTAATCTAACCTTCACTAGAACCCTTTGCATGTATGTGCATACCTTGGCCTATTGGCACCAAGAAGTCCTTACATGGACGCTAGGCCAACAGTAGTGCTCGTATCCAATAGTCACTAATTCATTTTAGTTCCATTGTTTGTGGGCAATACATAGTTTGTTTTGGGTGGCTGTTGTTCGTGTTTTGTTGAACTGGACAAAGCTAATCAAATTTACAGCATAATTATCAGCTCTTGTTTTCTTTTATTAGGATCTGTGATTCAGTATGGTAATGGAAAATCAGTTGACGATGTTGTATCCCACCTTGCTCAGCGTCTGTTTGATCAGGCACCAATGGTACGAAAGTCAGTCACAACAGTGGTTGGAAACTGGCTTCTGGAGCTCCCTGATCGATACTCGTATTGGCACAAGCTGATTCCTCTTCTCTTGTCAAGTATGTCTGATGAGTTACCTGAGATCCAGCAACTTGCTGATGCCTTATGGCATGACGTGGGTGAGTGTGTACAAGTTCACAAGACAAGGACTGTATTCTATGATTTTTAGAATGGAAGGTCTGAACTAAAAGATCATACTTCCAGGTTAATCAATAATTAATGTCAAACATTTTCCTTTTGTCATTAGGGATAAGGTATCAGAATGAAAATGAAGAAGAATTGAAAGAAAAGATTGATTTCATACGTGCAGACCCAGAACATTACCCTTCAGGAGGTATGATGGTGGCTAAGTTTCACAACCATAATCTTTTCTTCAGTATTGGAAAAACTTCTTGGAGCCAATTTCACAAGAACGCCAACTTTTTTTACTCTTCACTCCCAATATTCATCATTTGTTCCATTGTAACCAATCTTCACAGAGACTTGACGGATGAAACTTTCTTATTTCCAGTTGAAAGACCAAACCTTGGGTGCCGGACATTGATGTTCAGAAACATTTCAAAAATCCTGCCAGCCCTCGTGCGAGATCTGGGTGACTGGGTTGCCCCTACAAGGGTGAAGAGTTCAGCTTTGCTGTATCACCTTGTGCTGAATAATGAAGAATATGTTACACAACATATGGAGGTCTTGCTAAATGGTCTCTATAAAGGATGTGCAGATGAAGAAAAAGAGGTGGTCACAAATGTAAGTGAAAAATATTCTGGTACAGTTCAGCAAACTGCAGAATTCTGCATTGCGTCAGACGATGGAATTCCGCAACATTACCATGATTACGCCGGTCAAAAATGCAGAATTCAACAGCAGTCATTGTATTATTCTCGTTGCACACTCTTGTGATACATTGAATTCATGCAAATTAAAATTGAGTTGAAGCACCAATAGGCAATACAGTTTGGTACTAATTTGATACTGTCTCTCTTTCAGACTGCGAAAGCTGCTGAATTAGTAGGTTATTTTGTAGAGCCAGAAATCTGGTGTAAGCTAGTACTGCCTGCTGTCAAGAATCAACAAAACTACAACACCTTGATGGTGCTGGCTGCAATTATAAAAGGATCCCAAAAGGAAAAGATTCAGCCATTTATGCAAGCCATCTGCGTCGCCATTTCATTGCCAGATGTTTGTCAGTCAAACCAGGTTAGTGCTTGATTGAGTATCATTTTATTTCATGAACAGGGTTCCTGCAAGGTCTTAAAAAGTCTTAAATTTGGCACATCCATTTTCAAGGCCTTAAAAAGTCTTAAATTTGATAATTTCTGTGGGAAGGTCTTAAATTTCATATCAAGGCAGTTGTAAAAAATTGGCAGGAGATGTCGGGAAATCGCATCTCCGGGCTTCTTAAAAGTAGCCTACCCACTTTCTTGGCCGTGTCGATCCCTGTCATTCTTCCCTTGCGGAAACCCTTCCAGGGATGTTCGGGGGCTTCATTTAGAAGAAAATAGGTCTTAAATTTTGCCGATACTTGGTCTTAAAAAGTCTTAAAAAGGTCTTAAATTTGGTGCTCCACAGGCTGCAGGAACCCTGATGAAGTTCATTTCCAAATTTTCAACATCTGGGATCATGACATACAAACGTGAAACTTATTCTGTGTATACGAAGAGCAACTGTTGACTGTCACATATCTCTGTTCAAAACATAGCCATAAAAATATGAAGGCGATAGGCCTCATCTCCCCTAATTCCCTGCTAAACAAGCATTCAAATTTAGTATGATGACCATCCATGAAGGCTTTTCAATTTGACAATACACTCCACTGTTAAGTACAACTGTCTGTCACTAGTTTGTCTTAATTCTCTCCATTGCCGCTCTCAGGCGAGTGTACAGCTTCAGCTAATAGAGTGTGTCGATGCTACAACAACAGTTGCTGGGGAGAAGTGTAAGGCTGAGAGCACGTCGCTGTTCACTGTCCTTGTCACAGTACTTGCTCTGCAGACTGGTGACGCCATCAAGGAAAGGGTAGGTGACAGAAACAACCTACGCTATGCAAGTTCTGACATCCACCTTTATTGATCACTGAACGTACATCTGTAGTCATTTGGCTGAACAAATTGGAGAAGTGCTTACCTCAAGTTACATCTTGTTAAAGAAACCTATTTAATGATATTTCAGGCAAGTGCAAGTCTGCAGAAGTTAGCGTCCATCCAAGGCTTGAAAGATGTCAAAGGCTTGTATGCCGTTCATGCTAAAAAGTTGCTGGAGCGTTGGTCTGATGATTATCCTATGTGGAACATTCATTCCGTTGATCGCCAAATTTTTGATACTCTCCTTATAGACTCGGGTAAGGAACATCCTACATGTAGTATTGTGAGGTACCGCAGCGACGAGTCTAATGGGACTCTGCGGATGAGTAATTTTTTCTTTGTATTAGCATGGGCCTTGTGATAAACTTGGTTCATTCCATTCTATACCATTTAGCGTTAGTATTAAGCATTGGCTCATATCCTTATTTCAGGGCCTATTGTTGGACAACTGTTGGACACGATCATCCCAATGTTCACTGCTAATCTCAAAACTGACAAAGATCCTGAAGTTCGACTTAAATTCTTTTCCCTGCTGTCACGCCTCATCATGAACGCACCAGAATCCGTCGACTCGCAGAATAGTTTTGCTGACTTTTCTGTTGTTGTTGTACGTGAAATGATCCTCCCGAATTGTGTCTGGCATGCCGGGAGAGTAGCCGGTGCGATACGCACCACTGCCGTGTCTTGTCTTTGGGCGATACTTCAAAGTGGAGTTCTTGACAAGGAGAAGGTGTGTATTTGTCCTTAACTCTTTCATTCAATGCAAATTTTGAAGGGGCAATTTCGGTCTGTCGTACTGAAGAATGAAGGCACCAAAAATGTGTACTTCGAATTTGCTGTACTGCAATGTCCAGTCCTTCAATTTAATCTCTGAAACCTATTGGCATTTCAGCTTACCTCCGTCCTGTCTGAACTTGTGACACAAGTCCTCACTCTTATGGATGATGACAACAAGAGCACTCGCTTGATTGCTTGCCGTGTTCTAACAAGGATCTTTACAGCTGTGGGGACATCTATTGACCAAAATAGATTACATAACATGTATCCCGATTTACTGAAACGATTGGACGACAGTAGTGATGATATTCGCGTCGCCGTATCTAAGACATTCATGGCCTATTTCTCTTGTTTCGATAGCGGCTTTGATGCTAGCCTTTACTCAGCACATCTTGAGGCTATCTATAAAGGACTTCTGGTGCATTTGGATGATCCGGATGTGAGGATTCAAGATGCCTTACTTGGTAAGCATTGCTGTGGTCCAACACCTTGGCCTTGTGGGCATCGGATGGCACCACCCTATGTCTATGGCTTGTCACTGGGTGGCACCACACCATGTCGAAGGCTGAGGCCTGGATGACACTGCAGTCTGTGTAAAGTTGGGTACTGGATTGCACCAACGTACATCAACATGTAAATCTAAGGCTGGGCATACAGTGCACCACCGAATATCTTAGAGTGGGCATTGGATGGTACCATTCCATGTCTAAAACTGGACCGTGGGCAGTTGTGGGTGCCATCACCCCTCTAATGGCTGGGCATGGGACTGCAGTACTAAGTCTGGGCACTAGATGTCAGCATTGGCACAACTGTATTTCGCATAAACTTCCAAAGAAGCAGGCTGGTTTGATACCGGTGTGACAGGGATCAAAGTCCCCTGGAATCAAAGTCCAGTCTTACTGTTTAGCAAGGGATTAGAGACCATGACCATTCAAATATAACCTAACAATAGCGATGTTTGGCAGACCTGCATTCCTAGGAGTTGATTCCTGTCACACCGTGTACGATTTCTTCTCTGTTGCAGATGTGTTGAAGGAAGCAGCCAAGATCAAACCTTCCCTGCTGAATACAGAAATCAATGCTGTGAGACACAAACATCGGACACCTAAATACTGCGATTTGTTGACTGAATTTATGAAGACACTTGATATACATGTACAGTAACTTCTACCACAACTGGCTGTCTACGGTATTATGTACAGAACAAAATCATCTTCATCATCATCTCATTTCCAAGTTGCCATGAAAAGTGACTGATCTTCGATCCCTAAGAATTCTGGTCATCATGCAGTCGTCTGACACTCGACAGGACATACTGCATTGACAAAAGAAATTATGTCAGGAACTACATGTATTTTTCAGAGGCCAGTTTTATAGATGGTTGTGTCTATGTCGTACTTTGAAAATACATTAGGAGAACGAACCTAAAATAATCAGCTCTTTGAGAGACAACTGGCACAAGTCCATGTATCTAAAGCATGATTTTGATAACAGGAAAAAGAGATCCCACTTTTCTGACTGTTTTTCAGATTAAGTCCCATTTGAATCCTACATAAAATGCAAAGGGTGTGGTTTCACATGTACATTTATATGGATTTGTGATTCAAAGTATGAAGATAGTGCTGATATTTTAAATCTGACATGCTTCCTCCGAAAGATTTCAGGAATATTTATAATTTCGTACTCTTGTTTCGTGAATAAACAGGGCTTGTTCTAGAATTTAATGAACTGTTCTTCTTAAGTCTGCATCAAAATGCGAGTGAGAAATTCATAATATTTACCTGTCTCACAAAACATGACGGGATATTATTAAACGAACTCTCTGATTCCTAGGAATCGGAGACTTCCTACAAGGATCATTGTACGTTCACCCATGGAGGTAGTATTGAGAAGGAGCGAGCACGGCCCTAATCACTGTGACCACAATTCCACGCCCCCATTGTTTGCCTTTGTTCCCGCCTATTGTCCGGTACGCACGCTGAGCTCCTTGAAGGCAATCATGAATTCCGCACAACTCTCAAAGTGCAGCGCCATCTATAATTGGTCTCGCGTCGACCCAATCATATTCTTGCGTTTTTCTCCACGTTGGGAATTAGATAACCGGCTATTTCGAAGACAACTCAATTTGGTAAACTCTCCGCTGTATTTTAGTGAAAAAATCATCGAAAAAGACCAATTTCCAATAAAGATATCTACGTTTTAAGGTAAACATGATAATGATAATGATAATGAGATTCTTCGCATCTGAAAAGTTTGAAGAGGATTGCGTTATGATAGTTTAAAAGATGATTAGTTCAGGTAACATATACGGGTGGTCGTTTCAGTGCGAGATGCTGCGAGGTGCTGTTTTTGACGCGATGAAAACGATGAATTTTTCAGTTTTCGTGCGTAGGCAACGTCCACTGCCATTGTTCCCTTCTATTGTTTGGACTCTGACCATTGTACAAGGGAAGTGCTGACTGCACACGGAAATTACCGAAGATTAGATCGGCTTTTTCCGACCATCGTGCGGCGTTATTAGCCTATATTGTCCCCCTAATCACTTTAGCAAACAGCGGAACGATGATTGTACTGTTTGATGTGGGGTCCGTGTTCGCTCCTTCTCAATACTACCTCCATGGTTCACCCCTCTTGTTTCGGACTTGGGGACTGAGTCCTTGCACTTTGCTCTTTGTCTTATGTCCATACAGGCTTGAATATTAGCATATGTTCGTATGATTTGTACAGTTACAAAATCTTCAATCTACCTCCGAAATTCGCCAAGAGGGGATAAAGTACACAACTTGTACCCCCTAGACTCGGGACCCAGTCGTTGTGTCGCTCCGGCCGCCGCACTCACACTCCACAAACGACTGGGAAAGCAAGCTGCAAAATCAGCGGCTAGCGTACCGACAACAACAACGGCCATCTCGACCAATGAAATTGCCCGAAAGCAATCTACTAGGGGAAATCTGGCACACTTTTGATTGGTTGTTAGTGATGAAATTTACCGGAGCCTCTCGCCCGTCTAGAATCTTTTCAAAGTCACTAGCAGGATATTTTTTATCCGTAAGTACTGCTTATCGCACACAGCATCGAACTTAGCCGGCTAGACACCAGGATACCGTTATTGGCCTCGAAGAAAGTTCCCGATATAATCAGCTGATTTGAATCTTGCAACGAGCAGACGACGGTTGTTGAAGACGCAGTTTCTGATTGGCTGAACTCATTCACATCCGTTGTTGTTGTCGGTACGCTAGCCGCTGATTTTGCAGCTTGCTTTCCCAGTCGTTTGTGGAGTGTAGTGCGGCGGCCGGAGCGACACAACGACTGGGTCCCGAGTCTAGTACCCCCAGGCTTAATTATACCTTATGGTTATAGGTACCAAATATACTGTCTGTCACCTCAGAGGTAATTATACCTCCACCGGGTACCTGCATGTTCACCTAAGATCCCAAACCGGACAATACCGCAGTTCCAACCGCCTCCATGGGCAAAACACACACAGCCGTACATTATATAGGTCTTTCGCAGCGAATACTAGGCCTATCTGTGTCTTCAATGGTCATCAGATCTGGGAGGACGACGGTGGTACTGCCGTGTTCCCGTCATCTGTGGTTGGAATGGGTGTCCCGCTGTTACGATCCACCCCGCCTTGCCTGCCAGTGTTATGGGCAGTGACGACTGCAGCGTGGGCCTTTACATACATGAAAGACACTGGTACGTAAACGAATGCGAAAACAGCACAGACCAAACCGGCTCCGATGTATATATAAACGACTGGATGGCGGTCGATAACTTTGAGTGATGTAGAAAGTAACGCTGAAACTGGCAAAAATATAAGAGCAAGGCTTAACACAAAGGAAAGTCCAGTGGTCGACAAGCCAGAAGACGACTCCGTGATGCAAAAGGACGTTGTGGAAGTAAGCGTCAGGAAAACTGCTTGGATGAAGAAGAAAGATGATAGAATGGCTGGCAAACCGCGTAGGCCATTCTGATGGTCAGATGATATGATGTGATTGTGGGAGGAAGCAATGCCTGTTATAAATGCGGCGGCTGCCGTCAAGACGAAACTGACTCCGATCGTTTTCAATCGATTCGCTACGCTGTCCTGCCACATGGGACGTCCTCGTATCTTTAGGCACTCCATTCCAAGAAAGATTCCAAAAAATATTACGCATCCCACCAATTGATCGTTCCATGACGTCTGGTCACCCACTTTGTATCTTTTTACCAGTTTGATAATTAAGTAACCCAGACCATCTTGGATGAAACTCAAAGCAGCCACCGTAGAGAGCAGCGCCACGGCCATTACACCTCTCCGAAAATTGAGTCTCCTGATTCTGCCAGTGTTCAGAGCATCCTCCATAGTGTTGGCATTCTGCTGGTCAGTTTCATCGTAGCGTCGACGGCAGCGGAGGCAGAAGATGTAAGCTCTCACGGTAGCCATGAACTCTTGAAAGGAGTTCTTACCTTCCTCTGTGCTTTCTTTCTTATAACTGGTGCTTCCTAGTAGGACTATTCCAAGAGAAAGTCCATCAAGAGCCAATAACACAGCATGCCTCAAAGTTCCGTAGTATTGCATATGGGTGATGTAGCGGGGTTTCCAATGATCGACACTTAACGCAGCTAGTAGTCCAACCACAAACACCAGGATCATCCATCTCACAAACGTCGTTACTGTCCCGGGGGTTTGTTTCACTTGTTTTGAACCAAACGACAGAAATAGTGGGAAGGTAGCAATGACACCAACCGTGATCAGTACCGCAGAGACCGACAACATAGCAACAAGCATCTTTTGTGTATTTGCTTCAATGTCAGGTGTAGCCTCAGTTTTCAAAACAATACAGAATCCGATGAATGATCCAGTAGTCTTCAGAGAAAGTCCAAAAACCAGGGCACGATACTTCCCAACGTATAGATCGGCGTATAAACCAGTGAATGTTGGTAAAGTGTAAAGTACTGGAGAGAGAATCCAGCAAATGACGAGGAGTTTATGTGGATTGTATTTCCGAATGTTGTAACCCTCCATTAAGTCTCCCTGAATATGAAAAATGCTCGCTGCTTGCAGCAAAATAGCCGTCATCATGCATGCCAAACCGCACCATCGAGTTTGCTGGTCGGACGGATTTGCAGGACGGATCAGGGGTTCTCGTTCTGATTCTTCGTCAACCATGTTGAGCGATCGGCGGAAAATGGCTAGCTGTCTCGTGAGGAATGCTGAATGATACGTTCGCGAAAAACAACCATATATAAATCACCAAGACGTTTACTTCTTGGGACATGACAGTTATTTTTAACGAAAACAAAGGACCACGATGGTCTTTATCACCCCCGCATTGGCTCAAGGGCATTGCATCTCTGATTCTTCATCATTATCGGAGTCGTAGACGGCTCGATGAGTTGCTTCTGCGTGTGTTGTTCTCAGGGTTCGTCTTAGCAACTGAAGCCAGAGCTGGTGGTTCTACGTACTACATTTGGAATGGTTCATTTCTAATCCCTCCTAGTCATACAGTTTTAGGTACCATGCATTAATACATTTACATTTACATTTGAACCCTTAGCAAGTTGCTAGTGGTGTTCTTGGAAAGAGATTTCGAAGATGAAAAGAAATTGAAAAAAAATCAATTAATTAGTTATAAATGTAATCTTTAAGTAAAAAGAAAAAAGTATGATGGCAAGGGGATTCGAACCCGCGCCGATACTTCTGCCCAGATTTCCAGTCCGACGTCAAACCAATGTGTCATGAATGTACGTTCTGGTTCCAGCTCAGGAAAAAAATCACGAAACGGGGCGGCCTCATTGTCTGATAATCGCATCTGTGGTGATCAGTTTCATCATCGTTCCCCGGGAATTCCAAGAAATCGCGATCTCAGTGGGAATGGACGCTGGTATGATTACGTTACAGTTCCTAGCGGACCAAGTGGACGTGCCGTACTTCCACAACCGACATAGAGATGGTCACTAGGGAAACTCATCATTACAGTCAGGTTTCCAACTGGCCAAATTATTATCCGTGCATTGAAAATTGCTCTAATGGAATTATTACATTCACGATGGAATGGAACGTTGTTGTTGTTGTTGTTGTTGTTGTTGCTGCCTTCGTTCGACAGAGTCGTGCAACTACTTGCGACTCGTTGCAAAGGTGTCCGCACTTCACGACGCGATAGTACAGCCTACTAGTCCATGATGAAACCTTTTGATCGGTTTTCTGTTATGTGGCCTTGGGCAAGGGGCACGGAGTGCCGCCGGGTATGCCTACTCGCACCAGATTCTTCCTCCTTTTTTTACATCAAATTAGGAGCAAATTGCAAAAGGGATCTCTATTGATGACGCTCTATTTTGATATNACATTTTCTGATTGGTTCACTGTCAGCGTCCATGACAACCGTGGCAGACTGGTCACTCGTCGTAAAGCATTTTATATGGGACTCTTGCATTACGACGCAGCACGACTAGTCTACAACAGCAATGGATGCCCCTCCCCCCGTGTCCAGCATGCAGTGCCACTTTGCACTTTTCAGTGTTTAGTTCGTGCCTTTATTGTTTTGAAACATCGCTAAAGAAGTGGATAACGGCTCTCTATATGAGATTATTATGTTTGTATATTGATTGATCTTGTAAACAGGCCGAAGCACCGAGCAACGCCGGCGCTGTTTGGCCGCTGACTAGTGCTGCCATCATGCGGTAAATCGGCGGGAATCTGGCTATTGTAAGCAGTGTCTATGAACGACAGATATGAGTGAGAAGACACTGCGCGAGGAGTGTAAAGACTTGAAGCAAAGTTTACGTCCTGGTTTTCGGCAGTCGGGGCCAACAGACGCTAGATTGGAGGGTCCATCTAGCGGAGGATCGTGGTACCAATCTAAACAGACGCGGGCCAGTTTTTTAACCTCCCTAATTCCAAACACGTCAGTCTGAACCTAATGCTCTCTTTGTTTGGAAAAATGTTCTCTTGCTTTGAAAACGCTTTTTCGTGAGTATGTTCCAAGATAAAACATAACGGTTGAAGATTGATTTTGACATAGTGCCTCGCGCAGTTAGTAACCTTTACACACCAATCTTTACCATTGTTGCGATTTCCTATGAGTCATTCCCCATTTGAGTGCCTAACAATAATCAAATATACAGAGCATCAAATATGAACTAGTAAGTAGCGCTCTAGGCCTACGCAAATTTCCGTATTAATGTATTTCATCTCTCTATTTTCGTGATCCCGAAAGCTAATTTTTGACATTTTTTGAATCTGAATTTGTGAAACAGTCTTCTGAGTTATGGATAGTATAATATTAGTCTCCCACGCCCCGCCGTTTATGCTCTGACCTTTCCAAGCTATTGTTGTTTTAGAGGTTCCCCCGAGGGGTTTGTTATCGAAAGAAGGTCAGCCGATCACATAAATTAATAAGTGCCCTGGAAATAGGAAGCCAAACAAAACGAACTCTGTAATGATAGTTCCTGCAGTTTCCGATAGAAGGCACGTGTCTTTCAGGTCACGTGGCGATGGCCGGCGCAGAGAGAGACGAAGGGAAGGTTCTAGAATTACCGTAATTGATCTATGGCTCAACATTTTAGGTCCCAATGTATTGATCGATTTCGCTGGCAGCCATGTTATTACCATACAGCACATGTA
>NMRB01000381.1:238083-255207 GCA_002633025.1 Notospermus geniculatus | reverse complement strand
CTGACGTCACTGTAACGGTCCATTTTCTGGTAAAATTTCATTCTCCTCCGTTCTACAAAACGGCGATTATTTTGACTTTTTGTTACAGATCTGCAACACATACCAACTTTCTCATCAACAGAAACTTCCATTTCGCACGATTCGGCGTGTTCAATCACATTAGCACCCACGTGGTTACCGGCATTCCATTCTAAAAATAACCCGGGATGTCAACATAACGGTATCCGCGCATGCGCACTGAGATCCGCGACAAATTTTTGTCGCGAAAATGGCAGCCAGAGCCGAAGCCTTCTAGCCCTAGCGGTGGCTTCGGGAACCAAAATGGGTAGACCCCTCCGCCACGGACAGCAGCAGACGAGAATCCCACTATTCTAAATCGTTTATACGCTGTTTTCCGGAACCTCCCGAGGTTATGCAACAAAATCGCCTTACGCACGTACTGTACGTGCACGGAATCAGGAAGCGATGTTTTTTTTCTCCCAACGTTTGTAGAAATACAAAAATAGTACCGCGACCGAAAGAGCAATCCGAAATATCGACTTACTTCAGTCAATAAAGATCAATCTATAAAAGTTACTAAGCAATTGTTTTTTTTTCTCCAGGAGAACGCGTCTTTGACACCGGACCACTTCCCATCCAGTTCCCTCAAAGAACGTGTCGTGTTACCTGAAACTGCGGAATTGGATCACAATAGAGCTATTTTCATGGGAAAAAATCTCCTGCGTGGGAGGGGCTTTTTTTCTAGTAAGCATCGCGGCTACGGAGAAGCTTAAATAGAGAGCGTTGTCAACACGTTCCTTACCTATTCAAAAAAAACACAAACCGCTTAACGTAGAGTTCTCTATTCGAGCTCGTGATATATTCGTTGTGTTGTTTCAGAAAAAACAGGGCACAGCTGAAAGTTAGCCCTCGCCAATTTTCCTTCCCGAACTATTACACTGTAAAAACTAATAAGCTCGAGAAACCCATGGGAATGGCATGGGTTCATTCCTTGTCTCATATCTGGACCCGTTTCCCATGGGTTTCTTTAAATGGGTACAAGAGAATGGGTTCATGTTAACCAGTCCCATTGGTTTACCACCCTGTGGGGAGGGTACCGGTACTCTTAACTCAGTCTCATGGGTTACATGAACCCAGCTCCACTCGATGGGTTGTCCCCTATTCGGACCCATTTCCCATTGGTTCAGAGGAGTGGGTACATAATAAGTGGGTCTGAAGTACCCCCACTAAGATGCACACCTCAAAGAACTGAGGGAACAGAGTCTTGGTCAAAACTACGCATGGGTTAACCCATTATGACCAGTTTCATAGGTCACTTTGTCCCATCTACGATTGCTACCCGTGGGGTGTTGGCACCCTGAGCAGCTTGGACCTGGAGCTGCCCGGCATGGGCTGTCGTATCCAAGCTTATACTGGACCCATTCGCGTCCAACTGACCTACCTCTGGGTTTATGCTACCCAGTTGGGTCATTTGAACCCATGGGGAAATCAGTATTTGTACGCATGGGACCGGACGATTTTTTACAGCGTAGATAGTAACTGGAATGGCAGGAGGGTAAAATAACTATAGGTGCTGTCATCATTCAATTAGCAACGCATGAACGACGTATGCTACATACAGGTCTGTATATATTAAAAACGCATTTGACCATGAAAAGGAACATACAAACGTAGATTTCAACCATCAGTTAACAAATTAAAGCAAAAAATGCCAATATCGAGTCGCAAGTGTAACGGCCCTTTTCAATTAAAGGACCCCGGTATTGCCACTTTTCTCGACAGCCGGCGCCACCATCGCCGTACGCGCCATTCTCCAACCCCAGGGACTAACTCTCATATCGGCGAATGCCCCCCCCCGCTAGGTGGCTCCCTCTACGTCGGCAGTCAAAATAACGGAAAGAGATCGCAGACCTTGTTCCCTAACCTCTTGTTGGTGGCAGGCGTGGGCAAGCATTAATGTCACGACAGAACAGGCCTACATTATGTACCGAGGTTGAAGACAGCAAGCGAAGTAGCGGTTTTAACCGAGTACAGCCTTATCGGCATTTTTGGATCGGAAACCTGCAACCTGCTTCTTATTCTCTATTCAGTCCACAGATTAGCGGGGGAGGTGAGTACGGTACGGTATACAGAAATTTCGGAAAGTCATGAAAGTAATCCTTTCAACCAATCAACACTGGGGAATAGAAAACCTGAGCCCCGGCTCTCTGAACTGTCTATAGATTTGCGGGGGAGGAGAGTGACACCTGATCTTTGAAACGATTGGTCTCCATTGTGAGTAGTTAATGGATTGACACTGGTGATATTTCGTGCGACATCAGTCCGATTATATCCAATTGGGATGATTTCATAAACTACTCTGTGACGGCGATCGTTGAAGCCTCCGTTGCCAAGGAGCAGCTCCAGCTCTAGCGGTAATGCGAGCCGACGATGCAATTTTCAAGTCGGTGATCGGGTGGATCGCGAGGATCCGTCAGCAAAGATCTCCCGTGTCGAGCATAGTCTTTTGCGATTGGTTTTGCTGCCATCTTTCCCGACGCAATGAGGACCGCGCTGAACTAACACCACACGGCGTCGCTGCGAGCGTTGTGACCGAAATTTCTTTTTTTAACGTTATTTCTATTTACTTTTGGCATGAAAATAACCCGTTTGTTTTGGTCGCCCGACAGAAAAATTTACATCATCTTGTAGTAGATGAAAATTTCTCTAACTTCATTTGCTTTTTCCCTTAAAACGACGAAATGTGATACCGATAAAAGCATACGTTTTGTCTCATTATTCCTGTAGAAAACGTACAGGCCATTTTCTCATGACGCAACGTCAACACCTAAAATTACGTCAATGACGTCGCTCAGGTCACATCGCTCGCAGCGCCGACCTGTCGGATATCGCCCTCCTCATTGAACAAACCGCAAAGAGTCTACAGGTCACCTACACCACAGTGCCCAATCAATATTGCCGTACAGCTGCGGGAGAAAGGTCACGTTTGGCAAAGCTGAGATGCCAAATTACTATAAATACCATTGCTAAGGGCAAAATGATAACCCTAGGTGAATGAATACACTAAAAAAGGCTAGCTGCTGCAATATCTCCCAGAAATTCGCAGCGGGAGAACGCATCGAAAATCGGCAATTATGAACTGTAGGCCTACGCCGTGCGGGAGAATGAGACTGTACGGTGCAGGAGCGCTTGCTCAGAAAAAAATTATTCGAATTGATTTTTGCTTTTTGGATGTCTCAGGACATAAATCTCTTGAGAATGGCCTCCGGCGATGTTAACCGGTATCAGGGCCGTGTATGATCCACGGGCGGATGAAGGCGGGAGGTATAGTTACGGTAGCAAAACTATCTGCTTCTTGAAAATCGCCCCTAAAATTCCAAGATCGGTAAGAAAATCCTTAATAGGGTCCTTCATCTAAACCCAGCCTTAGGTATACCCTAAATACTTGTCTAAGAGACCATCGCACAATGTCCGAGATAAAAAGCTTTGGGAGATTGAAAGCAAAGTAAAAGCCTCATTTCCCGGACGAATACTGTCCTCCGATGAATACCAAAGTCGGTGACCGATTGAAGTGTACGCTGCTGGGGTATGTAGAAGAAGACGTGTCTGTAGCCTACCGGGCCAAATCAGTGTGACCGGAACTTTCTCCCGCAGCTGTACGGCAATATTATTGATTGGGCACCGTGGAACACGAAGCTGAAAATGATTATGGGCTATTCAACGAAGTAAACATGGTAAATGTAACGATTTCTTTGAAATGTTTGCCGTACACGAAGAAGGCCTGTCGCATTACCGGTATTTATTTTGTTATCGTGGGAACGCCCTGTATAACGGGCACCTGACTACTGACCGCATTGGCGCTCCATATGCCGGATGAAAACGAGGCGGTTGCGAGCGTCAACAAGATGGCGGACGGCATGCATACCACTGCGGATTCGATTTTGCAAACAACTGCCCGGCATATCAACTGTCTAAATGAAGATAATAGATCAATTAGAAAACGAGCTATCGAAGGAATACGGAAAGAAACGTTAGGGCTAAATCCAAAGCCAAGGAAGGAGGTTTTACAGGTCGTTTTTCAAGAAATTCTAAAGCCGTTGTTGAAATGCCTGTCTGATCCTGTCGAAAAGAATCGAGAACTTTCCTGCCGTCTCGTCTCAGATTTCTTGGAAAGCATTCCCCAACCGATTGATTGTTTACCCTACATTGTCCCCGTATTGGTTCAAAGACTTGGGCAGCCAGAAATAGTCGAGCCTTCTGAAGAAATTCGATTAGATCTTGTCCGTGTTTTGGCCTTGATAATTGGCTTGGCTGGGAAAAACAATGGTGTTTATTTGGATGACATGATCAAGATATTTCAACGGACAATTATTGACCCATACCCAGAGGTGAAGAAGGAGAGTTGTAGAAGTGCTGCAGCAGTGGCAAAGCTAGTCCCGGACCACTTTCATATGCAGTCAGAGTCGCTTATCAAACCGCTTTTGCAGACATTATCGCATCAACATTCTCGTGTGCGGTCTTGCGTTGTTGAAACAATCGGTAACACGAATAATCATTTTATCATCTCACTCTCCTTATAAATAGCATCAATGTAGCGTCATGGCCTGGCCTTGTTAGGTCTCAGCTCACTAGGCCTAGTAGCCGAGTAGTTAGTCATGAATTTGTCATTTAGGCCTAGGCCTACCCTAGAGTAGACATGCTAGACTAGGCCTAGACCTACCATGAGACAAGTGAAATCCATGTAATCTAACCTTCACTAGAACCCTTTGCATGTATGTGCATACCTTGGCCTATTGGCACCAAGAAGTCCTTACATGGACGCTAGGCCAACAGTAGTGCTCGTATCCAATAGTCACTAATTCATTTTAGTTCCATTGTTTGTGGGCAATACATAGTTTGTTTTGGGTGGCTGTTGTTCTTGTTTTGTTGAACTGGACAAAGCTAATCAAATTTACAGCATAATTATCAGCTCTTGTTTTCTTTTATTAGGATCTGTGATTCAGTATGGTAATGGAAAATCAGTTGACGATGTTGTATCCCACCTTGCTCAGCGTCTGTTTGATCAGGCACCAATGGTACGAAAGTCAGTCACAACAGTGGTTGGAAACTGGCTTCTGGAGCTCCCTGATCGATACTCGTATTGGCACAAGCTGATTCCTCTTCTCTTGTCAAGTATGTCTGATGAGTTACCTGAGATCCAGCAACTTGCTGATGCCTTATGGCATGACGTGGGTGAGTGTGTACAAGTTCACAAGACAATTTTCTATGATTTTTAGAATGGAAGGTCTGAACTAAAAGATCATACTTCCAGGTTAATCAATAATTAATGTCAGACATTTTCCTTTTGTCATTAGGGATAAGGTATCAGAATGAAAATGAAGAAGAATTGAAAGAGAAGATTGATTTCATACGTGCAGACCCAGAACATTACCCTTCAGGAGGTATGATGGCTACATCCACAACCATCTTTTCTTCAGTACCGGTATTGAAAAAACTTCTTGGAGCCAATGTCACAAGAACGCCAACTTCCTTAACTCTTCACTCCCAGTATTCATCATTTGTTCCATTGTAACCAAGGCATTGTAAGTTTGTAACCAATCTTCACAGAGACTGGATGAAGTTAATTCACGATGAAACTTTCTTATTTCCAGTTGAAAGACCAAACCTTGGGTGCCGGACATTGATGTTCAGAAACATTTCAAAAATCCTGCCAGCCCTCGTGCGAGATCTGGGTGACTGGGTTGCCCCTACAAGGGTGAAGAGTTCAGCTTTGCTGTATCACCTTGTGCTGAATAATGAAGAATATGTTACACAACATATGGAGGTCTTGCTAAATGGTCTCTATAAAGGATGTGCAGATGAAGAAAAAGAGGTGGTCACAAATGTAAGTGAAAAATATTCTGGTACAGTTCAGCAAACTGCAGAATTCTGCATTGCGTCAGACGATGGAATTCCGCAACATTACCATGATTACGCCGGTCAAAAATGCAGAATTCAACAGCAGTCATTGTATTATTCTCGTTGCACACTCTTGTGATACATTGAATTCATGCAAATTAAAATTGAGTTGAAGCACCAATACAGTTTGGTACTAATTTGATACTGTCTCTCTTTCAGACTGCGAAAGCTGCTGAATTAGTAGGCTGTTTTGTAGAGCCAGAAATCTGGTGTAAGCTAGTACTGCCTGCTGTCAAGAATCAACAAAACTACAACACCTTGATGGTGCTGGCTGCAATTATAAAAGGATCCCAAAAGGAAAAGATTCAGCCATTTATGCAAGCCATCTGCGCCGCCATTTCATTGCCAGATGTTTGTCAGTCAAACCAGGTTAGTGCTTGATTGAGTATCATTTTGTTTCATGAAGTTCATTTCCAAATTTTCAACATTTGGGATCATGACATACAAACATGAAAATTATTCTAAAAACTTACTTATGCTAAAAACTTATTCTGTGTATATGAAGAGCAATTGTTGTCTGTCACATATCTCTATTCAAAACATAACCATAAAAATACCAAGGCGATAGGCCTCATCTCCCCTAATTCCCTGCTAAACAAGCATTCAAATTTAGTAGGGGGTATATGAATTATGATGACCATCCATGAAGGCTTTTCAATTTGACAATACACTCCACTGTTAAGTACAACTGTCTGTCACTAGTTTGTCTTAATTCTCTCCATTGCCGCTCTCAGGCGAGTGTACAGCTTCAGCTAATAGAGTGTGTCGATGCTACAACAACAGTTGCTGGGGAGAAGTGTAAGGCTGAGAGCACGTCGCTGTTCACTGTCCTTGTCACGGTACTTGCTCTGCAGACTGGTGACGCCATCAAGGAAAGGGTAGGTGACAAAAACAACCAATGCTATGCAAGTTCTGACATCCACCTAATATTGATCACTGAACGTACATTTGTAGTCATTTGGCTGAACAAATTGGAGAAGTGCTTACCTCAAGTTACATCTTGTTAAAGAAACCTATTTAATGATATTTCAGGCAAGTGCAAGTCTGCAGAAGTTAGCGTCCATCCAAGGCTTGAAAGATGTCAAAGACTTGTATGCCGTTCATGCTAAAAAGTTGCTAGAGCGTTGGTCTGATGATTATCCTATGTGGAACATTCATTCCGTTGATCGCCAAATTTTTGATACTCTCCTTATAGACTCGGGTAAGGAACATCCTACATGTAGTATTGTGAGGTACCGCAGCGACGAGTCTAATGGGACTCTGCGGATGAGTAATTTTTTCTTTGTATTAGCATGGGCCTTGTGATAAACTTGGTTCATTCCATTCTATACCATTTAGCGTTAGTATTAAGCATTGGCTCATCTCCTTATTTCAGGGCCTATTGTTGGACAACTGTTGGACACAATCATCCCAATGTTCACTGCTAATCTCAAAACTGACAAAGATCCTGAAGTTCGACTTAAATTCTTTTCCCTGCTGTCACGCCTCATCATGAACGCACCAGAATCCGTCGACTCGCAGAATAGTTTTGCTGACTTTTCTGTTGTTGTTGTACGTGAAATGATCCTCCCGAATTGTGTCTGGCATGCCGGGAGAGTAGCCGGTGCAATACGCACCACTGCCGTGTCTTGTCTTTGGGCGATACTTCAAAGTGGAGTTCTTGACAAGGAGAAGGTGTGTATTTGTCCTTAACTCTTTCATTCAACGCAAATTTTGAAGGGGCAATTCCGGTCTGTCGTACTGAAGAATGAAGTCACCAAATGTGTACTTCGAATTTGCTGTACTGCAATGTATTGTCCTTCAATTTAATCTCTGAAACCTATTGGCATTTCAGCTTACCTCCGTCCTGTCTGAACTTGTGACACAAGTCCTCACTCTCATGGATGATGACAACAAGAGCACTCGCTTGATTGCTTGCCGCGTTCTAACAAGGATCTTTACAGCTGTGGGGACATCTATTGACCAAAATAGATTACATAACATGTATCCCGATTTACTGAAACGATTGGACGACAGTAGTGATGATATTCGCGTCGCCGTATCTAAGACATTCATGGCCTATTTCTCTTGTTTCGATAGCGGCTTTGATGCTGGCCTTTACTCAGCACATCTTGAGGCTATCTATAAAGGACTTCTGGTGCATTTGGATGATCCAGATATGAGGATTCAAGATGCCTTACTTGGTAAGCATTGCTGTGGTCCAACACCTTGGCCTTGTGGGCATCAGATGGCACCACCCTGTGTCTATGGCTGGTCACTGGGTGGCACCACACCATGTCGAAGGCTGAGGCGTGGATGGCACTGCAGTCTGTGTAAAGTTGGGTACTGGATTGCACCAACGTACAATGTAAATCTAAGACTGGGCATTTGATTGCACAACCCAATATCTTAGAGTGGGCATTGGGTGGTACCACTCCATAACTGGACTGTGGGTGGCATCACCCCCTGTCTAAAGGCAGGGCATGGGACGGTATTCCTTGTCTAAGGCTGGGCACTAGATGGCAGCATTGGCAGAACTCTATTTCACATAAACATCCAAAGAAGCAGGCTGGTTTAATATGATTTAGTCTACAAGTTTTTTCTTCTCTGTTACAGATGTGTTGAAGGAAGCTGCCAAGATCAAACCTTCCCTGCTGAATACAGAAATCAATGCTGTGAGACACAAACATCGGACACCTAAATACTGCGATTTGTTGACTGAATTTATGAAGACACTTGATATACATGTACAGTAACTTCTACCACAACTGGCTGTCTACGGTATTATGTACAGAACAAAATCATCTTCATCATCATCTCATTTCCAAGTTGCCATGAAAAGTGACTGATCTTCGATCCCTAAGAATTCTGGTCATCATGCAGTCGTCTGACACTCGACAGGACATACTGCATTGACAAAAGAAATTATGTCAGGAACTACATGTATTTTTCAGAGGCCAGTTTTATAGATGGTTGTGTCTATACATGTTGTACTTTGAAAATACATAAGGAGAACGAACCTAAAATAATCGGCTCTTTGAGAGACAACTGGCACAAGTCCATGTATCTAAAGCATGATTTTGATAATTAGAGATGCCACTTTTCTGACTGTTACATAAAATGCAAAGGCTGTGGTTTCAAATGTACATTTAATGGATTTGTGATTCAAAGTATGAAGATAGTGCTGGTATTTTAAATCTGACATGCTTCCTCCAAGGGATTTCAGGAATATTTATAATTTCGTACTCTTGTTTCCTGAATAAACAGGGCTTGTAGATTTTTAATGTACTGTTCTTTTTTTTAAGTCGGCACCAAAATGCGAGTGAGAAATTCATTTACCACAAAACATGACGGGATATTATTAAACAGTCTCTGATTCCTTGCAGGTCCATCGCTCTTGTTTCGGACTTGGGGACTGACCGGAGTTCTTGCACTAACTTTGCTCTCCACTGTCTGACTAACTTTGCTCTTCACTGCCACTTTTCTGACTGTTTTTACATATATGTCAATCAGGCTTGAATATTAGCATATGTTCGTATGATTTGGATAGTTACAAAATCTTCAATCTACCTCCGAAATTTGCCAAGCGAGGTTCCTCCGAAATTTGCCAAGCGAGGTTACATCGTAAAACAACTTGTACCCCCAGGTTTTATACCTTATGGATATCAAATATTACTGTATGTCACCTCATGGAGGTAATTATACCTCCATGGTCACCTAAGATCCCAAACCGGACAATACCGCAGTTCCAACCGCCTCCAGAGGCAAAAAAGAGCCGTACATTATATAGTGTTAGGCCTTTCGCAGCGGAGTATCTGTCTCTTCAGTGGTCATCAGATCTGGGAGGACGTCGATGATACTGCCGTGTTCCCGCTGTCACTAGTTTCGGCTGTAGTTGTAATGGGTGCCCCGTTGTTTCGATCCGCCCCTTGTCTGCCAATGTTCTGGGCATTGACGACGGCAGCGTGGGCCTTTAAGTACATGAAGGACACTGGCACGTAAACGAATGCGAAAACAGCACAGACCAAACCGGCTCCGATGTAGATATAAACGACTGGATGGCTGTCGATAACTTCAGTTGATGTAGAAAGTAACGCTGAAACTGGGTAAAATATGAGAGCAAGGCTTAAGACAAAGGAAAGTCCAGTGGTCGACAAGCCAGAAGAAGACTCCGTGATGCACAAGGACGTTGTGGAAGTAAGCGTCAGGAAAACAGCCTGGATGAAGAAGAAAGATGATAGAATGAATGGCAAACCGCGTAGGCCATTCTGATGGTCAGATGATATGATGTAGGAGGAAGCAATGCCTGCTATAAATGCGGCGGCTGCCGTCAAGACGAAACTGACTCCGATCGTTTTCAATCGATTCGCTACGTTGTCCTGCCACAGGGGACGTCCTCGTATCTTCTTTATGCACTCCATTCCAAGAAAGATTCCAAAAAATATTACGCATCCCACTCCCACCAATTGATCGTTCCATAATGACGTCTTGCCACCCATTTTGTATCTTTTTACCAGTTCGAGCCATGAGTAACACAGAGCATCCTGGATGAAACTCAAAGCAGCCACCGTAGAGAGCAGCGCCACGGCCATTACACCTCTCCGAAAATTGAGTCTCCTTATTCTGCCAGTGTTCAGAGCATCCTTCATAGTGTTGGCATTCTGCTGGTCAGTTTCATCGTAGCGTCGACGGCAGCGGAGGCAGAAGATGTAAGCTCTCACGGTAGCCATGAACTCTTGAAAGGAGTTTTTACCTTCCTCTGTGCTTTCTTTCTTATAACTAGCGCTTCCTAATAGGACTATTCCAAGAGAAAGTCCATCAAGAGCCAATAACACAGCATGCTTCAAAGTTCCGTAGTATTGCATGTGGGTGATGGAGCGGGGTTTCCAATGTTCAACACCAAACGCAGCTAGTACCCCAACCACAATCATCAGGATCATCCATCTCACAAACGTCGTTACTGTCCCGGGGGTTTGTTTAACTTGTTTTGAACCAAACGACAGAAGTAGTGGTAAGGTAGAAATGACACCAACCGTGATCAGTACCGCAGAGACCGACAACATAGCAACAAGCATCTTTTGTGTATTTGCTTCAATGTCAGGTGTAGCCTCAGTTATCAAAACAATACAGAATCCGATGAAAGATCCAGTGGTCTTCAGAGAAAGTCCAAAAACCAGGGCACGATACTTCCCAACGTATAGATCGGCGTATAAACCAATGAATGTTGGTAAAGTGTAAATTACTGGAGAGAGAATCCACCAAATGACGAGGAGTTTATGTGAATTGTATTTCCGAATGTTGTAACCCTCCATTAAGTCTCCCTGAATTACACTCCTTTCGCAGTGTCTTCTCACTCATACCTGTCGTTCATAGACACTGCTTACAATGGCCCGATCCCCGCCGATTTACCACTAGAGGGCGTTTGCGTAACTAACGAAATACATGAAACATTTTCTGATTGGTTCACTGTCAGCGTCCTTGACAACCACGGCAGACTGGTCACTCGTCGGAAAGCATTTTATATGGGACAGTTGCATTATGACGTAGCACGACTAGTCTACAACAACAGCAATGGCTGCCCCCCGCCGTGTCCAGTATGCAGTGTCACTTTGCACTTTTCTGTGTTTAGCTCGTGCCTTTTTTGTTTTGAAACATCGCTAAAGAAGTGGATAACGGCACTCTATACGAGATTATTCTGTTTGTAGTGATTGATCTTGTTAAACAGGCCGAAGCTGGGAGCAACGCCGGCGCTGTTTCCCGCGCTATTTGGCCGCTGACTAGTGCTGCCACCATGCGGTAAATCGGCGGGGATCGGGCCATTGTAAGCAGTGTCTATGAACGATAGGTACGAGTGAGAAGACACTGCGAAAGGAGTGTACCCTGAATATGAAAAATGCTCGCTGCTTGCAGCAAAATAGCCGTCATCATGCATGCCAAACCGCACCATCGAGTTTGCTGGTCGGACGGATTTGCAGGACGGATCAGGGGTTCTCGTTCCGATTCTTCGTCAACCATGTTGAGCGATCGGCGGAAAATCCGGCTATAGCTGTCTCGTGAGGAATGCTGAATCCCGTTCGCGAAAAACAACCATATATAAATCACCAAGACGTTTACTTCTTGGGACATGACAGTTATTTTTAACGAAAACAAAGGACCACGATGGGAAACAAAGGCAATGGGAAGTTGATCATATACTTCCCCGGGAAGATATTTGACTGAATTGGTGACCATTGTTTCTTTAAAGACCGAACAGGAAGCTTCATGCTTCACAGCCCGATCTCATCACTTCCTGGCTGAGTTCAACGTGAAAATCATACACCGGTATCATAGGGAGTTTTCGCAATGCGCCCGAAACGCCAAGCGAACGTCTATCCTTTTGTTCGGTGCTCTCTTCGTGGCAGCGAACAATGGGTTTGGCGTTCGCGTTGGCGTTTTGGGAGCTTTGCGAAAACTCCCTCATAGTGATGGTACGCGACAATCAGAAGAAAGTCGCTCTTTCACGGCATCCGTTTTTCAAGGTTTTTACCATTTCCTCCTGTTCAGTATTGGCCTACATAGTATGTACAGTACACCAATATACATTTAACTGTGTATGGATTCAGTGCAAGAGGTCGCATGCAGCTCTTGATCCAGTATCATCAAATGATGATCGCTATTGATGAGTTAACACGTCTATAAATTGTAAAACATGGCTTGGTCTGTATTTGGAGAAGTAATAGAAAGGCATAACTATTTTGCCACTCGGAGAAAATTCTGCGGTAAAGTACTCCCCCTTATTTACACCTTTCCTCTTGAGACTGAATAAAATTATAATTATACTTGATTTCAAAGTAGGACTAGGCCTGCTTGGCGGAAACAAGGGTCTTATTGTCTTACACTTCACATCGTAACCAACAAATCTAATTTTGATATCGTCTGCCGTTCTTCGCTCATAATATTGGAAAAATCTTTGGTGGTGTACACTCCATGCTGAACCTCGAACAGGACCGTAAACATTTGATGTTTTGGCCCAAACTATCTCACCGACATACCTGTTTTTCGATCGAAAAAGAAACAAGCCGGGTTTACGTGTGTCACAGTCAAGGATTACGTCGCTTTCATCAGTGAGTGCTGAATATATAATCCTCTGACATGCGTGTGGCAGTTTCAGATTAACCTGATTTGACAACAGGACAGAGTTACTTACGTTAGCAACTGACATCGTGTGGACAGTAGCTGTTCCGCTTCCTGGCAAATTATAATTGCAAGTGAACACGATTTTGTCTCTTTGAAGTAACGGGGGTGTTAACGTCGGTGATTTGAGGCAACTGTCGGATTTCGGTACCACCATAGTAAACGTGAGCGTTTGATTAAACAAATTGAGAAGTTGAAAGGCTGTTTTTCCGATAGCCATATTAGTAAGAATAACTAAGTACATTCTATTATCATGATTATATAACCTCTGTCCTGGCATTACCATGTGAGGACTATGATATTTCACAGAGTGCCGAAGTTGCAAAATGTTCTTTCCAAGACTGTAGAGTCTGACAATGTTAGGGAATAGTTTGCCACCTCTCGTAGTTATTAGTAAATATCCTGAAAGCATGTCGTACCACCAGGTATCCCGACCAGTGCGAAACTTAAAGGGCGGTTTGGCCCTGGCACTTCTTTTGTATACAGTGTGTCCCAGAAAAATGAGAATTAAGATGCAATAAAAAAACGATCAGTTGTTGACGCAATCGTACCAAAAATAAGTGAGATTATGCAAGAAAAAAATGGAAGCAATGCAATATTTTTGTTTTATTACCATCGAAAGAGATAAAAAACATCCCATCGTAGCAGTAATATAATTGCACATCCTATACGCTACACTTGCCAGTTGCCTAAACTCTGGTCAGGCTGGGCAGCCCTGCAGTTATTCAATCCTTTTCTTTCAGCTAAATTAGTTTCTCCTTAATTGTCCAGCGGCCACCCGTGGGGCTTGGTCGCTATTCTTTCCTTAATTGCTTGTTTGTCCTGTCTACACAGATTATGTAGTTCTGCATTCGGGTTTCAGCTCAGTCTTTTCTAGAGTTTCAGATTGTAAAGTTCCACTTGAAAAAGACCCCGGTTGGGGTCGAAAATTCGTGAATTCTGGAGATTGACTTCTTGTTTATTATCATTTTGTGTGTCAATTTTGTGCTTTTCTGTACCTTGGACTATACGCTACACTGATATGGAATTGTCACGTTTGACGAAGATTCGTAATTTTTTTCTGAACCTTGGTTGGCCTACATGTATATCCGAATACCTACCCTTAAGTTATGTACATGTACCTGGAACATCTGACTTCCCATCGAAATTCGTCCATCTTCCTGCCAAAGACATATCCCTGGTTTCCTGTTAAGTTGGCAGACGAATTCTAGTCCAGATGGCAGGATATTAAAAGTAGTACAGACCTGCCATACGATGCACATGACACTGCAGTGAAGAGACGATCGAGAGGGTGCTGATCCAAGATCGGGACTGATCAGGGCCTTGTTGCTGATCAAGTGGTGAAAAAATGATTCTCGAGGTTGTTCCATTTGAGTGTATGTCCGTGGATTTTCTTGACTGGAATTCAAGGAATTTCAGTAGCCGACTTTTAAACTGATGCGGCAATGGTCGATTGTGATACAAAATGTAGGAAATATATATTGTAAAGTTATTGAATATAATTCCGACATTTTGTGCGCCCAACGACCAGGAATTTCTTGCAGCAAAGTCATGAAATATATCGTATAGAGAGATTATCGGCCGGTTGGTTCCGAGTTTGTAAACTTAGGGCGTACGCCGTGATAAAATTCGGTTATCTCATTGATAAACCACATTTATCGGGGTAAACCTAGGTTCACCGAATTAACGGACAAACGACTTGTCAGGTCGATAGCCCAAGGGGTTACGAAACGTGGCCTGCTCACGATGACGCTGCCCCACTATATACATGTACATGTACATAATTTAAAACACCTATCCTATCTCGCTGTATATATCCTGCATTGGTTGTCGATTTACCGTTGTGACTGGAAACTGAAAGATTTTCAAAGGCCAGGACCGACTTTGTTGGGTAAACCTGAAGCGGAGTCGGTGCTGAAACCAAGAAAACTAACTCGGCGAATGAGGAAATTGGTCCATAAAGCAGTATTTTGAGTATCTCTGAATAACTGGGGGTCATATTACATGTACATCTCACCGAAAGCGTCCAGTCGTTACTACATGTATTCGTATCAAAGTTTTTTGCACCAAAATAACACGGCCACATGTATGCATCGAAATGACGTCATGAGATGTGCATGTAAACAATAAAAAGTCACTGTATGGTGAAATAGAAAGGACCACGCGCCCGAGAAGGATGCTTTTGCGGTACAAAGCCAATCGAGGGTATCTTCCCTGAAAAATATGAGGAGGAAAGTCATTTTAAACCGCTGATGGATTGTAAAACATTCATCAAGCATCTTGAAAATTATAGGCCTACATGTGTTTGAAGAAAACCCAAGTTGGATTATTGCCGTAGTAATAGCCGTATTTTCTTTGGGCTGGGTGAAGCCGATGCCCATACTACCATTAACGGTGGCATCATCGGAATCCAATATTTGTGTCAATTCCGCCCAAAAGAGACCACACCATTGGATATAGGACTTATATGACAATCCTGCTTGTTGGAAAAAATGCTACTTTAAAAACACAAGTACGAAGCTCAGCCACAGATGTCTAACGTATTCCCTAAGAATTCCTTTGGAAAAATATTCGGCAGCAAAAAGTGCTTTCCTGCTCTGAAAACGAATTTTTCTGTTTGAACTACATGTAGATCTATGACAGAGTTAATCCTGTGTTCACTCCGCTAAACCCGAAAAACCATCAATTCAACTACGGGAGTATGTTGATGACATACTTGTACTAGGAAACGCCTCAGCATGTCGTAACCGCCAGTGTGAACATCTTGCTTATCCATGTACGAACAGAACACTGATGAATTAGACTTGCTGGCAAATCAGTTGAATCTTCCTGTCAGGCCTAAGGGTATTTGATACATACACTGATTGACAACCAGTGAAAAATCCTCCTGAGGTGTATTTATGAATCCGATCAATATTCCAAAGGAGAAAGACAATGTCCTGCATGATGACAACATACCGGTAACTCTGAAAAACGGATTTATCTGAATTTGAATTGAATTAAGAACTAGAGGCATCGGAGATGCCGTAGGCTTGCCTGTTTGTTGTGCTTTGTTGATGCTTGTGTTTACTTGAAGAGGGGAAATTGGTTAGCACTAGGTGACGAGGGCAGGTTATGACAGACTACGCTATGGAAATGGGAAGTCAACTTCCAGAGGTTTGCAAATTTTCGACCCCCAATCGGGGTCTTCTTCAGGCTGGCATTTTCTTGCACGATACCTAGCTTTTATAGTTTGATACCAAACATGACTACCTTGGCTAAACTGGTCACTAAGTCATTGAAGTAGGTCGATTCAAACTGACATTACATTAGATCTACGTTTAGTAATACATGTAGGTCAGCAGCGCCACATATCATTTTAGTTTTGCACTAGTAGTAACGCACTGTAAACATGGTAAAGGAATTCCTAAAAAATATTAACACATCCAGGGCTCAACTGCCCAGTAAAAACCGATTTTCATGAACGTGATCACAGCGCCCTCTTTTATCTTAAAGGAGCACGGTATTGCCACTTTTTCTCGACAGCCGGCGCCACTGCGCCACTCTCCAACCCGAGGGACTAACTACGTTTCGGCGAATGACCCGATTTACTGCGTACATTTTGTAATGCATTTTTGTAGTTCGTCTTACTGCCGCTAGGTGGCTCCCTCTACGTCGGCAGTCAAATAACGCATTTGAGATCCAATACCGTGCTCCTTTAATTAATATCACATAGTAGGTCTATAATCCCTGGTGAATTGAGATGATGTTTTATTGGACCCTTGGGTGGGAAGAACACATGCTAGGCCTCCTTGGTGAATCGAGATCCACACCTTCTTAGAGCCCTCCGTTGGGAACGGGTTAATGAAGCATGTGACAGTCCTGACCTTGTTGAATTGAGGTACCGGTAGATACTTTATAAGCTGGACGTCTAAGTAATTGGGTGGGAAGTGGTTAATACACACATGACATGTAGGCCCTAGACCTAGGCCTAATCCGTGGTGAATCGAAGTGATATTTTATTAGACCCCTTGG
>NMRB01000381.1:219727-237913 GCA_002633025.1 Notospermus geniculatus | reverse complement strand
AAAGCGGCAAGTTATTTGGCGCTCCTGGCCAAAGGTGAGGCACAGCTTTATCATGAACGAATAGTGGCATATGCCTTCTAGGCCGAGTTTATAAATTTAATGTACAAAACTGCAGCATTGTGAACATAAAACGATGACTTTATGGCCGAGTTGACTGATTCCTTCGCATCCAGGTGTTCGTGCTATACCGAAGCACGCAGCCGATGCACGTAGCAATCACCTGTGGACGAGTGCGTCACTCTCCCATTTTCCCCCAAGTGATCACAATAGGCTTGCTGCGCATGCGCAGGCAAGCCTAATAAGCAGAATTGATAATACCACATGCAATGATTTTGAAAAATCGATCTATCGTTTCATGCTCACCGAAAACACAACCGTAAAAAATGTTCCTGTACTCTGAAGGTATCAAACACCTTTTAATGATGAAGTGGGAATTCGTATAGGAGGTTTCGCAAATCTGACGAAAAACGAAGTACGAAATATACGAAATTGGAGTTCACTTCCATGGTCAACCATTGACGATCACCAGAAAGTAGCCTACGACATTACTCCGAAACTAAACTGTGAATTCTCGGCCTGGGAAGAGTTGCTCGTCCGAAAGTTTCTAGATTCGTGTATATGTGTTTGCCAATGTGTGTTTGCCAGTTTAAAAGATCAAATCAATCTATATTTGAACCGCACAACAAATTCTATGATTGATAAAAATAACTACATCTGTACACCAAACAATATGCTTTGTTTACCTTTAACGTCATGGACATTTACTTTCAAAAATGGACTCTGTAGTTTCGCTCTTTGAAATACAGTGAAATACAGTGAATGGCGTATATAAAAGCTTCAGTGTGTAAATGCACATAAAGATAGATGAAATAGGCAGAGAAAAATGTGATTCCGCTATGCTAAAGGCTAACTCAAAGAGTCAAGTTGCTTAGTATCTCGCTGTCAATTACATGTAGTTTTCAACGAATCACTGCAAATGGTCTTCTATATGGAATAAAGACGTTACAAAATAAAGACGTTGTAAGTCATGACATCTTTTAGTCGTTGTAATGTGATCTCGTCTTGTAGCTGAGAAAGACGTTGGGTGGCGCTGCAGTCGCCAGAGTGATCTCGAGTCGTAGCTGAGAGACTTTGGGTGGCGCTGCAGTCGTCAGGGTGATCTGGAGTCGCAGCGCAGATTACAGCTTACAATCTCATCAAATTTTGTTGCGTTGTCACCCACCTCCACCTCATCCTGACGACTGCAGCGCCGCCCAACGTCTTTCTTAGCTCAGTCCGCGAAAACTTTGTAAATGAAACCAATACGAATACGAATTCGGAGTCCGAATGCTGAGTTCCATTCTTCGCTGTTTATGATTTCGAATTAGATGTTCGTGTCCTTAGAACATCACATCTTTGCTCGAAGGAAATAGGCCCTATAAACATTAATGACGTCTGTCAAGGACTACTTCAATCCCCAACAAGCTCTCATCATCAGATCGTAGTAGTCGTCATCCTCAACGGTGGAGCTGACCCCTGCGTAGTAGGCCAGAAACTCGTCCCTCGTCACGATACCGTCGATGTCTTCGGGGCTGTCGAAAGTGGTCAAGAAACTCGTTAATACTTCCTCTTCGGTCCATTCCCCCGATAAGAACTTGGGGTGTCGCCTAACGTGCTGGCGGAATTCACCTGAAATGACACGTGATGGAAATTATTTTTCTTATTTTTCCTAAAGCAGCATTGCATTGACAAATATCAGTGCAGGCCACGCAACCACACAGACTCAACGTGACGTCTGCCAAATCCATGGACAATAGGGACGCGACAATATTGCCGCCGTTGCTCATGGAAATCCCATGAATTATTTCCTGGTATATACGCGACAAGCACTCAGCGTCCATTTTGTATGGTATCACAGATTGAGAGTATTTATAGTTGGCCACATTGCTGCTGCGTATTTGCCTGCATCGATGATCTTTTGTGGGCAAGTCGGTATTAACGTTTCATGAAAAGGCGTGCTTTCTGTAAAATTGGTCAATCAGCAATAATCAACCATGTCATTCCAGTATTTTTTAGAAACACTCTTGATGCACACTTGGTATCCCGGTTCTCCCATTTCAACATCGGCCTGCTATCGGATTATTCCATTCACATGAACGTGCAACTTGTTGCAACTTGGTTCTCCGGATATTGCGACGTGTGACAGAAATCGGCTAATGAGCCTTTTGAAATATCCTGGGCTATACTCAGGTTTCTTTTCTTCGGGATCAGCACGCCGGATCACACGTCGGAAACATGATGTGACTCCTAAACTTGATGACCGGTGAGTGCTCTTTAAAGAGCACTCACAGTACAGGCTCTTTAGGAGTTCCTTTAACTCTTTAGGAGTTCATTTAACTCTTTAGTTTTTAGAGTGAAGTTGTCGACAAAGCTGCAACAAAATGCTACGCCGGGCATCTTAATTAAATGCGGATGAGTTCATATTCGGATCTTAACCTGACGGCCTCTACATGCCCGAGCAACCTTTCAGAACAGCGCCCGGACATCCATCACGGTTCATAAGAACCTTGAACGGGAGGATATTGACAAGATGAATGATCTATTAACCGTGTTAGCATTGAAGAGGCAATCAGGGAAGATGTATGGTCGTTAGTCAGGTTTAGGAGGAACTCAGTCGAGTGTGGAATCTGCTTCTTATTGCACGGAAGCAAGGGGATCACATTCCAATAATTCTACAGGAAGATGTCGGGAATTGTAAGGCTACACAAACAGCATAACGTTTTGCTCTGCTCTGAAACAATGGGGATCATAGCTACGATAGAGGGCAGCACACCGAAACCAGGTCCTATACAAAGGACGCCCTTTGTGTTGGAAATTGATCAGGACCGGCGCAGTTTCATTTCAATATACATTTAGTTTTAACCACCAGTGACACCTATTGAGGCAGTGGGCTGGGTCCTCATTGAGCGCGGGTCTGCACAGCGGGTGCTAAGTCATACACGCTCCGCCTGGTTAAGTACTATCAAAAATATCTCCTATCGATTTTTGGTACTATAGATATCCATGGACCTCCTTTACAACACTACGTATTTTTTAACAAAATGGATGTTCTTGGGGCGCCATGTAGCGAATGATGGCGACCTGTCACGATGTGCGGTTAGTGGCGGATTTATAAACCCAACAAGGCGTATCATACTCGCAGACTCATTAGGTATCAATCACAGGATCGATTTTCTGATCAATGTAGCTGGCGTGATTAACTTTTCTCTCGGCATACATCAAACTCTGTGATAATCTATCACGACTAAGTAATTTTAAGGCTTGCGTTTGTAGCCTACTTTGGATACATGCCGCACGATGATTGTCACCAGGCGACCTGGAAAGAATAATTTAGAATGTTCAGGGCATGTTCTCTATACATATGTACATGCACATGAACGTGTACATGTATTTGCATTTCTTCCGTCAGTCGTCTGCTGACCTGTGCTACTCCAGCTAATGCTCTCAGTGTAGCAACAAATGTTTCTCGAGAAAAAACACAAGTTAATGTACATGTATCATATTTCGCCGCTTTTTGTGCTTACATTCCGCTGCACGCCAAGCTTCCGTCATTTCTTTCATTTTGTTTGTGATTTGATGATAAATAGCCAAGTTTACCTTTTCATATGTCGGGGTTAGTTTGTCTGCGGGGGCTTGCCCTCCACCTGTGTGGTGAATTCCATGGACTGTTTTTGCAGGAAGGAAATACAGTTATACCCTCGGGCGTGCTGTATCGTACACATTCAGTTTGGAAATCAATCCCATAACTCCACCTAGTGTTTGAAATTGGAAAATTGGCTGCCGATGTGCCCGTAAATAAACACAGCGACCGCCGAATTGATCCATCTGTGGCATGTTATTGATGAAGGCAATTTCCGAAAATGGGGAGCACATTACACATTACAATGATTGGCCTAAAACTGCTCTGATATCATCATCTTCATCGGATAAGAATGCGGGCAGTTCTGCTTGCCAGCAGTTACGTTCCGTAGCTCTGCCTTTTCACCCACTTCTGCAACACAGATGCCGCCATTTTGAGACCACGTGACCATATTATGCATGGTGCCCAGCGAATCAGGACGAGTGTTACATGACATATGTCACTGAGTAACCAATCAGCGTCCACAATTGATACGCTGTGTCGAATTTAAAATCAGTCCGAGAAACGAGGAATATTTCTCAAATCATTGACTTGTCACCCATGTCGGGTTTTAATCTACGACGTGGTGAAACCAGTAGTCAGTACATGTGAATAACAGGCCAGCATATTCGTTTTTCTGCATTAATAATGAATCTTGATTGATATTATGAATGCATCCGAAACGCCCGTCATGGTAATATTAATCCCCAATGCGTGTATTTGAACAAGGCAGCCTACTATAGGATGTCAATTGTATTGCAGCTCCAGTCATTTTGTCCGTTGCATTTAATGTCCTAGTGATTCTATTAATTTTGAATGTTTCCCAGATAAACGATATGATTTACTAGTGTTAAAGACCGGTATGCGGTATAAAAGGCCAATCAGCTGTCAGACCCCCATTAATGTATGAGCCATGTTGTACCCCAGAGCTCCAACTGTCAACAACAGTTTTTCTTTATTTTCTTGACCCAGACTCAACTGACTGGCATGTAACTTGTCATACATTAGTATGAATACACCCACAACAACATATTGACAGGGCAGTCCATAGATCCAAGCCAATCATGAGATTTTTGGAACTTTTATTCTGAAACTTTAAAAATTTCAAATCTGACTGACATCTCATAGGCCTTGCCCACCTCCCTTATATAGGCATGCAAGCGGTCGGTGACGCACAACCTCAGTAGCTGTTTATCAAGTGGTGTGTATCACATATCAGGTCAGAAGTAATTGTTCCTATTTAGGTGTCATCTCCAATTAGCTGGTTGTCACACTGTGATCCCATACTCAAGAAATGCTGGAGATGGAGCCAATTGCTCAATGGGACGGTCAAGATCAGTTCCCGGGTATCCAAGGCTTATGAATTAATCAATTACTCTCTTATTTTCCCAAAGAATACTTATCCCAATTTTTATTCAGATTATATGCTCAAATTGCAACTTGTCCTTTCTATTCCCACTTGTGTCCAAAAAAATTTCTGGATTTAATAGGATACCAAGACCTCACGATGTCAAGCCAAAGTTTGGCATAATGTCATGCTTGTGATACACAAATTTCCTTCTCCCTGGGCGTCACTGTAATGCCATAAGCTTTTCGTTCCAAACCTCTAGGGTATTCCAAACTTCCCTTGGTACACCATTGTCCAGAATTTTTATAAGCTGCATTTCTCATCCCAGAGTTCATTTCATCTGGTTGAAATGACCCCCAAGAGAAACTGGTCTCAACCCCCTTTAAAGGGGAAATTAGCAGATCAGCTGATTTTCCAACAATATTTTACCAATTTTCTGTCGGTCGAATCTTAGTAGCAATACAATACTGAGAACAAAGTCACTGTTTTTGTTTTTTATAAACACAGCCACTTAGAGCTGTCGTATTGAATTATCAGTGGCCTATAAAAACCAGTCTGCATCTAGTACGTGGAGGCGGGCCTACAGTAATTGCTTTCCACCCGGAGTTTGGCTTGCTCTGAATACCGGTCTTTAATAGCAGCAACAGTGAGCTTCGTCGCATGATATAATGGTGGCTGGATAAAGACGTAAAAAAGGAGTGCTGCATTTTTAATCCAATCCAATGATTTTATGCCTGGTTCCTGCAAGAGATTGCCCAGACCTAGTTCGGGTTAGCATTGGACCTGTGAAATTTCGCTAGGTCCGGATCCTTGGGCCTAGGAACCTTTATAAATGTACATTACATACGCTGCTTTGTCAAATTCTACATTACTTTCGACAAAATTTCGAATACACAGACGTCAGCTTCATTTTGGCCTTGTCAGAATGATAGCAGGTTTGTGTTTCCTTGACACTTCCAAGCGTGAGGTCATTCAGGCCAGTGTATTCATAAATCTACACTCAGCCATCTTGTGATTATCAGAGGTTTAGCGCTCACTACTTTGGCACGGCACAAAATGTATGCATGAAGAAGGGAGCGATCATTAGAACCACTGATCACCTCAGGATGCCAATTCATTGTCAATGTCTGAAAAGGTGCTGTCCTTACTTCCTGGACATCCTGTAAACTGGCGATACGAAGCAGCTGCTGAATGGAATATCGATATAGTGTTGGTGATTTTGTTCCACGCAATGACTATATGGGTAATAATGCTATACTTCTATGAACGGTTGCCATGCACCCGCATTCGCCACTGCATGGATGAGATCCGTGAGTCGCCGACAATGAAATCTCTCATATGTGATCTATAGTTGTTTCATCAGTTGGGATTCGAAAATAATGGAAAACCATCCACGATAGACATTTCTTTTCCGCCACACATCGGCTAGACTGGCTGCGCTAAATGAATGAATTAGTTTAGAAATTGACCTGATTGGCGGCAACAGATGTCGAATTCTGCCGGAGTCTCTTCCGTAAACATATCAGAAATTACTCAATTTCAAGTTCGCAGAAAAGTAACTACCATTTCCGAATTTTCTGCAATTTCTCGCAGGGAATCTAACGTTATTTTAAAATGTTACTTTCCTACACTGGTGCTGATGTCAATAGTAAAGTTAAGTGTAAAGGAAGCCTATGCTACATTCGTTATGGGTTTGATTGGTATAGGTGACGTAAAAGATTTAGAACCTTCGGTACGCATCAACAAGTTGTTTTCCCCATTGCTACAGCATCTTCAGTAAAATGAATTAGAGGAACGAGTAAGGGCCCATTTACCATTGCAGTCAAGTTGTCAGCGATGTGATAAAGCAAGGAAGGCAGCAAATACCTCTGAAGAAACATGATAGGCCTAATACTATACTCTTGTTAGGAATGCGATCAAAGCCAGGTGCTGTAAACAGTTACCCTCTGGTTTAAATGAAAGATGAACAGTTAGTTATCATCATCTTAACCATGTTACATGGGCCAGATCATGAAACGACAGGTACGATAAGCAAATAGCTCGTGTTGTAACAATTTCCGAGGGGTGTGTAAGTTACCGGGGGTGTTCACCATTTTGCAGCACTTTTTTTAGCTCGTTGGTAGACATGTCTTCGGTGACGTCGTTTGACTACCAGTCCCTACCCCGTCCCTGTGCTAGCGACCGCCCTGCGTTGTCGGAAAACGGATAATGTGTACAATGTACGTTGCTGGTACTTCAAATCATATCACGTCACAATGACGTTGTAAAAACCGTACCTATACATGTACATGTACTAAGTGAGTAATCTCGACAAATGACTTTATATAAAAATAATGATCAATATGATTTGTTATGTATATTTCAATGTACTATAGACGTCAGTTTCCACGCATATCGACTAACTAACATCTGGTTGGTTAATCCGATTGTCGTTATTGACTTTGTTCCCGACGTTCAGTCAGCGAGTGCAAAATCTGGGCCTATCCCGCAATGCCCATACGTCATGGGTAAACAAGAATAAAAGTGCTGAACACGTGCTATCAGCCAGATTTACGCCTACATTAGGGAGGTTTCGCAAGCGCCCGGTTAGGCCCTACGACGACGTTTATCTATTGTGTGGGTATACCCAAACAATAGATAAACGTCAACCGGGCGCTGGCGAAACCTCCCTACCTACTGTAGCATGTACTTCGATTTGGGGTCGCAGTTGGTGAGAGGACGACTGTCATGACTATAATGAAGGAATCAACCTCAGCGGCAGGGCCAGCATGATTCTCAGTCCCCAAGTCGAGCGGTGTCAGAAAACTCCATTGTTGGACGGCATAATTTAAAGGACGACGAAGAGGAGACATCTACATGTACAGTGTATATGATGTACAATGCATGCATGTCACGACGCCATTAGTTAGTGTCCGCAATGAAGTACATGTACGCTTTTATGGTAGCCAGAATGATGACGTCAGGCTCTGTCTGATGAGGTTCATGAGCCATCTACATGTACCTTCCGTATTTCATCTATATTCGCATTATAGAGAAGTCCATTAGCAGATGTTCCCCAAGGCCAATGATAACAGCTGTTTGGATGTATACTGAACGTTGGCAGTTGTCATCATTCAATGAACAACAACGAGAGACCCAACGGACACGAAAATGAGAACGTTGCTGTCAAATACCTGATTTTTAGCCCGCTTGGCCGCAAGGCCCAGCAGGGCTTATGCTGTGGTTGGGGTCATTTAGTGGTGGTCTGTCGTGCGTTAGTACGTACGGCGGTACGTCGGTACGTCCGTAAACTTTTGGTTTGTTAGCGCTCTAGCGCCTTTATTTTTTGACGGATCTTTTTGGTCTTTGGTGGGTGTATATATGGGCCTAAGATCTAGGTCGAGTTCGATTTTGAGCGCGGTTGGATTCCTATTTTGGCCCCTAGGGGGCGTTTTGTGAAAAATTTCAAAGGGCTATATTTTGATAATGTTGAAATTTTGTACTCATGTACCTCTAGGTTATAGCAACTTACACACACAATTTCGGTGAAATCTGATTCTTAACTTTGCCACTAGGGGGCCTAAACCAAAATCACTGAAAGTGCTATTTCTCTCTAACCAAGAGATGGATTTTTGTCAAATTTTTTTCATGGGTATATCTAATAAGGATACATAAGATAGTATTCAATTTTTTAATTTGACCTACTTTTCAAGGTCACAGAGGTCAAAGTTTGTCTGGAATTACTAAACTGGCTCTTTTTGTAATGATTTGACCTATTGCTTTGAAACTTCCATTTATATGGCAATTTCACATGTTGTACCTAAATGGCTTTTATGGGGTTGCTGATGATTCCCACCACCATGCTTCAAGCCAAGCGGGCACAGTGCCATTGGCACTATTTTTTCAGTTTGTGCTGCGTTTGTGGAAATGACGGGGACCTCAACGGAATTTTCATGCCTGAACTTAATTCTCGTAAAAGTAACCAATTTTGCCCACAGTCTGAAAATTTGTCAGATAGGCGTCGACAAAAAGTACAATGTACTACGTGTACGAGAGAGATTATGGGCACAAAATTATAAACTTCTGTCAATCACAATACGTGTAGGCCCCCTACCTATTTTTCAGTTTTGCGCGTTCGTGGAAGAGAGAAGGTAATTTTCACAAACTGGATTCTCGCAAACGTAACCATCATGCAATTTTGACCACAATTTGATGGCATATTTCAGGTAGTCGTCGTTTTCGATTTAATTGAAAGGAATGTCTGAAATTTCCATTATAACGCTTGGAATTCTTCCAAAACGCGGTGGTGAAATTACTACTGATGATTAACCGAAAAAAGCTTCCATGAATTATAATAGTACCTCAATCATCCGTTCTACAGTAGTTTCCTTAATGACTGTCAGGTGCCCAAGGCTCTGTAACAACACTTCCCCATCTCATGCTTCACCTGTGCTGATAACTTTAGGCTCGGGTCGCTCATCTCAGCAGGCAAATAGAAAGATATACGTGTAGTTTGTGATCGCTCGCGAAGGTAACAAGAAAGATTATCCAAAGAATGAGCAAAAAGAAACAAAGTAACAAAAGTCTAATCTTGCCAAATTTGAGGTACTTACAGATACTTTTAATAGCAAATGTCTCTGAGGCCTAGTAGTTACAGTATGTATTGTTGTTTATGTGTTGTTGTTTTTTTTCTCGGCTACAATGATACTAAACGTGGCATACTATTGCTGCAGGTTGGCTGCTTCTCGAGTGAGTTACGGATAATGTTTCCTTGCAAAATGTTTCCTAACTGCATCTACGACATTACTTTCCTCCGTTTCTGATAAATATAATATACCCATGGTTTCGGCACAAATAATCGAGAGGTTAAGAAATCGCTCCGTTAACGGTAACACTAACGCTAACGTTATTTTTTACATTGCAAATGTACGTCAGAAATAGCATTAGCGTTAGTGTTATCGTTAACGGAGTGGTTTCTTAACCTCTCGAATAATAGGGAGCACTGTTAAAAATATCTGTAAGTTTACAGTTCTGTAATTAACAATAGTGCAATTATTTTACAGAGGAAACTGTAACCTTACAGGTCTAACAATTAATTTACCTTTTTTTCCTTAGATATATTGGGATTCTTGGATTTCTAAAGAACCATCTGTAATTTTACTGCCTTACACCAATTGCACCCAGTAAAATTACAGAGCCATCCGTAAATTTAATGATCAGTCACAGTAATCTTAAACAAGTCTGTAAAATTACAGAAATTTGTAACCAGTTTCACTGTAAATGTTTTGCATCATCAATTCAACAGGAAGTGCGGCCGTTTTGTCATTTCACGGATGTCTCAAAAAAGAATATTTGCCTCAGTTTTCTATCTCAAAATATCATGCATTAAAATATAGCAATCTGTCAGCATTTATGTACATGATAGAACATGAATGTCTCAAGGTTTGAAATTAGAATGTATTTGAGATGTGGGTTAGGTAATTCGCCTAGCATTTGAGCCTAGAGTTGCACTGTCATTAACCTCAATGGTCATATGCCTACTACTGCGCATTATCAGTCAGCGCACGGACCGCAGTGTGCAAGGCACGCAGACTCCCCCGTTGCCAAGACATGCTGAGTCGATCGAGAGTTTGTCTGTGTGGGCTACTGTGGTCTGACTGTAAATGATAATATGGCCTGCCACTTGTGCCACCTTAAACCATGAACTTTATGGTTGAACCATGAAATGCGGTCAAATAACAGTCAAGTTCATAGTAAAACTCGTGAACCTCACTGTTCAGTTCATGGTTCAACAATAATGTTCTTGGTTCATTTTTTCCTGGGATTTTACACATTTTTACCATGCACCATACATGCATTCATGTGCATGCATGTCCTTGACAGTACCCTGTAATTAACTGGACATCTGTATAATTACAGCTTTCTGTACATTTACAGAAAAGTGCTGGCAGCAGCAGTTGCAAGTAGTTGCAGTTAATTTAAAGTAAATATCATAATATAGCAGTACTGTATAATTTACAGTTCACTGTAAATATACAGAAAAGTGCTGGCAGCAGCAGTTGCAAGTAGTTGCAGTTAATTTACAGTAAATACCATAATATAACTGTACTGTATATTTACAGTTCACTGTAAATATACAGAAAAGTGCTGGCAGCAGCAGTTGCAAGTAGTTGCAGTTAATTTACAGTAAATACCATAATATAACTGTACTGTATATTTACAGTTCACTGTAAATATACAGAAAAGTGCTGGCAGCAGCAGTTGCAAGTAGTTGCAGTTAATTTACAGTGAATATCATAATATAACTGTACTGTATATTTACAGTTCACTGTAAATTTATTGTACTGCTGTATACTTACTGCAACTACTTGCAACTGCTGCTGCCAGCACTTTTCTGTAAATATACAGTAATTTTTTTTAACAGTGAGTTTAAGAAATCAAACAACAAACGTTAACTTAACGACAACATTATTTTTCATACTGCGAATACACCAGATTATATATTGCATTTTCGGCACAAAAAATAACGTTGTCGTAAAGTACATGTAACGTTTATCGTTTGATTTCTTAAACTCCCTATTGACGACTGCCTTTCCACATTCACAGCATCAGTGGTTGATGGGCTGATCAGGTGTCCAATATCATCACTATTTATCCAACGTTATTTTTAATTTAGCCAACTTATTGCTTCATTTCTGAATGCACAAGATCATAAAGGAATCAAAAGATAAATAACGAAGGTTTGATTCCTTCGAGAGGTTAAGAAATCGCCCCGTTAACACTAACGCTAACGTTATTTTTTACATTGCAAATGTACGTCAGAAATAGCGTTAGCGTTAGTGTTATCGTTAACGGAGAGGTTTCTTAACCTCTCGCTTATGGCACGACATTATAGACGGTGCTGCCCAACTTTGAAACCGATGCCACTTCTTCGAATGCCAGACTGAATGAGTGGACGACGCCATTATTTCTCATCCTGTTTATTTGCCTTGTAATCATGCGGATGGACCAACTTGATACCGTTTCCTATTATCTCTCACAGCAGGGAGTTTAAGAAATCAAACGATAAACGTTAACTTTACGACAACGTTATTTTTCATGCTGCGAATTCACCAATGTTGCATTTTCGGTACAAAAAATAATGTTGTCGTAAAGTTAACATTTATCGTTTGATTTCTATTCTTAAACTCCAGTGACAACTATACGGACCGACAAAGTCCTCTCTCGACTGCTGATCCTGTTTTAAAGGCGTCTGCGAATTTTATTTTATAGCAGTAAGAAGGCAACAGCTTTCTAGACAAGGAAATCAATTCGATCGATCGCTAATTGGCAGGAAAATCGCAAAATGGATCCGATTTCAAATTACCTCGACGGGGAAACGTGATGCTGTAGAAATGTGACAGCAACCTGGACGGTGAAAGAAGTGTGAATCTCAGATAAACCTTTTTAGTCTGCTTCTAGCAGTTCTCACTCAAAGACATTCTGAATGTAAGTGCAAGTTTGACGGGAATAAATCCCACTGGATTCTGAGTCCAGTCCTGTTGTTCGGCAAGAGATCAAACTAGAAGGCTAGAATCCATGACCGACGGATGAAAACATCACAATGACAAACTCTAGGATTGCAATTATTCTTTCCCACCGACCAACTTCTGCTTTCGGTGACACTTACCTTTCAAATCGTCCACCATCAACCTTCCGTCGCCGGTATGATCCAGGTGGTCAAATGCCTCATTGGTTACATTGATCCTGCTCTGTGACATGGCTGGACGGAGTTTCTGGAGAAATTCACCAAAGTCAATGCTGATACTGTTGTCCTTGTCGAAAATTCGAAACAGTGCCTCGATCTGCTTCTCGTTCAATTCGGGACAGAACATTTTAAGTCCCCCAGAAAATTCCTGATAGTTAAGCTGTTTAGAATAATCCTTGTCCAGGTTTCTAAAGAGGACTCCAAGGCCCTTGATCCCGCCGACACCCTTGCTTAGGCAGAATGCCCGTAGGTATTCAATCAAAGGTTCTTCCTGTGGCATGTTGACTCGCTTCTCGACGATCAGTTTCCTTGAGCAAGCCAAGTGTGACGCATAGAATCTCTTCACACTGCTCTTGCATATACGTAACCCAAGTTTCTCCCTGTTTTTTATCACCACTCACTCAATCTGCAGCTAACTGCAGCAGCTACGCCCTCTCCGCTAAGCTGGTCTAACACATTGGCGTTAGCGAAACGGTGTAGCCAATTTTGTAAGAATAACTTGACACTGAATCCAGTAATTGATGCGCCATGTTATCACTAATATTGATTTCAGTGTGATGTACACATGGTTTAACATCGACCTCATCGGATGCTGAATTGAAGTAAATTCAGCGTTTGGATGACCAATCTTCTGTGCAGCTTTCGTAATTGACCCCTTCAATCTTTTCCAACAGTTTGGCCTGATCGATGCCAGCGCCGCGTAGTGGATAAAGTGCGCAAGATCCACATCCAGTGGCTGTCAAACAGATTTGATATACATGTACAGCGGTAATCATGAGATAGTTGTAATTCAGCTCACATAAGGAAGCTAATTATATTGTAGCGTCGCTCTACAGGGTGACGATGATACGTGAAAGGCAAATAATCTGATAACTGCTCATTTATGACAGCTGATCTACATAGCTTTCAACAGCTACATGTACAGTATAACTGAAATGCATTGTGTACTCCACACAATCTAGGACTTGCATGTCATATTAAATCCTGATGCTGCAATATAATCTTTAGCCTCCCCGACCTGATTTTCGCAAAGTGTTTCAGTCTTTGAGTGACTTAGAAGATTTGGTTCCATTTGTGCCGAAAAGTTGGAAAAAACAGAATGGACGTAATCATGGTCATCCTCAGGTGAATGTTGATCAAACTATACATTAAGAAAAAAGGTGGTGATTCCACATTCGATTCAACAGGGAGTTACAATAAGTCTACATGTTTGTTTGAGCACTTGGTAAGACAGTGTCGATGTGGTGTTAACTTCCCTGAAGACCATGTTAAACTGACGTTTAACACTATTCGTAACTCACCCAAAGACAACACAGAATTTGGTACACAGGTGTAACGTCGATCAGTGTTCCCCGTATTTCTGTGTTTTTCTTATTGTTTCCCTCCTGACGGATTAAGCGGCAACTAAAGGCCCGTTTACACATGCAACTTTTCATATGCAACTTCATGCAACTTGTTGCATAAACCTGATGAGACCAAAAAGTTTCATAAAAGTTGCATGTGTAAACGGGTCTGCAACTTGTTGCAACTCGATCACGCTGGAGGTTGCATCGAAGTTGCAAGTTCCTGCAACCTGCAACTAGTTGCAGTCCACCGGTTTTCGTATACACATTGCAACATCCAGCGCGATAAGTTGCAAAAGTTAGCAACAAGTTGCATAAATTTAGACGGTTTTTGTGCTAGTTGTTGCAAAGGGATAGTACGTTTTGGCCAAATGGCTGAAAAGTAGTACGATTTTTTCTCACTGTGTATGCATCGAAATGACGTCATGAGATGTGCATGTAAACAATAAAAGGTCACTGTATGGTGAAATAGAAAGGACCACGCGCCCGAGAAGGATGCTTTTGCGGTACAAAGCCAATCGAGGGTATCTTCCCTGAAAAATATGAGGAGGAAAGTCATTATAAACCGCTGATGGATTGTAGAACATTCATCAAGCATCTTGAAAATTATACATGTGTTTGAAGAAAACCCAAGTTGGATTATTGCCGTAGTAATAGCCGTATTTTCTTTGGGCTGGGTGAAGCCGATGCCCATACTACCATTAACGGTGGCATCATCGGAATCCAGTATTTGTGTCAATTCCGCCCAAAAGAGACCACACCATTGGATATAGGCCTAAAGCCTAGTTTATACTTCGACGCAAGACCATCGGCGTCCGACGCGCGATCAAATCTGGACGCCGACTTCGCGGAATTGATTTATAGTCCAGCGTACTTTAGCGACGGCGACCCGTTATGAAACGACTCAAGTAATAGGGAGTTTCGGCAAGACTACGTATCGTCGATCCGTATCACGTATCACGTATGACTTTAATAGAAAATGCATTAGCTCGATACGTCATACGTGATACGGATCAACGATACGGAGCCTTGCCGAAACTCCCTAATAACAGCCTCGCGACCGGACGCCGACCAAATCGTACGACGGGGTCGGCGTCGAACGCAAGAACGCGCGTCGGTCGCCGGCGATGGTCGTGCGTCGAAGTGTAAACTAGGCTTTACAAATATATGACAATCCTGCTTGTTGGAAAAAATCTACTTTGAAAACACAACGAAGCTCAGCCACAGATGTCTAACGTATTCCCTAAGAATTCCTTTGGAAAAATATTCGGCAGCAAAAAGTGCTTTCCTGCTCTGAAAACGAATTTTTCTGTTTGAACTACATGTAGATCTATGACAGAGTTAATCCTGTGTTCACTCCGCTAAACCCGAAAAACCATCAATTCAACTGCGGGAGTATGTTGATGACATACTTGTACTAGGAAACGCCTCAGCATGTCGTAACCGCCAGTGTGAACATCTTGCTTATCCATGTACGAACAGAACACTGATGAATTAGACTTGCATGAGGTGATTTCTGGCAAATCAGTTGAATCTTCCTGTCACGCGCAAGGGTTTGATACATTACTGATTGACAACCAGTGAAAAATCCTCCTGAGGTGTATGTATGAATTCGATCAATATTCCAAAGGAGAAACACAATGTCCTGCATGATGACAACATACCGGTAACTCTGAAAAACGGATTTATCTGAATTTGAATTGAGAAAAAGCAGAATTGATAATACCACATGCAATGATTTTGAAAAATCGATCTATCGTTTCATGCTCACCGAAAACACAACTGTTAAATTTTTTTCCTGTACTCTGAAGGTATCAAACACCTTTTACTGATGAAGTGGGAATTCGTATAGGAGGTTTCGCAAATCTGACGAAAAACGAAGTACGAAAGGCATTCCTGCAAGGCAAAGAGGAGCATTATCCCGTACCACAGCGAAAAAATCGCGGCATCAGACAGCCGGAGTGCGCCGATATCGGTACCTCAGTGGTCCGGGGCCAACTGCGAAATTTATTATAGATAACTGCATCTGTACACCAAACAATATGCTTTGTTTACAACGTCATGGACATTTACTTTCAAAAATGGACTCTGTAGTTTCGCTCTTTGAAATACAGTGAATGGCGTATATAACAGCTTCAATGTGTAAATGCACATAAAGATAGATGAAACATGCAGAGAAAAAGGTGTCTTCTATGCTAAAGGCTAACTCAAAGAGTCAAGTAGTATCTCGCTGTCTATTACATGTAGTTTTCAACGAATCACTGCAAATGGTCATGACATCTTTTAGTCGTTGTAATGTGATCTCGTCTCGTAGCTGAGAAAAACGTTGGGTGGCGCTGCAGTCGCCAGAGTGATCTCGAGTCGTAGACTGGTACCCGATCCTAACTACAGTAGAACTCGCGTAACTCGGCACCTTCGGGACTGGGATTTTTTTGACGACTTACAAGTAGGACGAGTAAAGATAACTCGTCATAATGATTAACGTTGTAGTTAATTGGGACTTTCTGGCAGGTGCCGACTTGTGCACAGTGACGGGTTATACGACGTCGAGTTACGCGAGTTCTACTGTATTTTACATCGGGCTTTTGCATATGTTAGGACCGGGCGTGCCTACCGCCTTCGTGCCTCTGATTGGTCGGTGCTGGCGCAGGTGATGTATGTGAACTATTATGTTGATAGATTTTCTATTTTTAACATGGAAAACCCCCGGCGTGATTGGTGAATTTCCTGGGTCAAAGGTCGGTCACCTTCTATTTGCATTCTGGTACGTCAGCCGTATTGAGAATTGAATAAATTTACATAATTTACATAAAATTTTCAAGTGACGTCACTGTCAGAATTCCTCCACAAATGGCGGCCAAGACTGGTGCTACCATTCAAAAGTGACACCATCGGTAGGACCAGGTAATAGTCTACTCGAGTCGTAGCTGAGAAAGACGTTGGGCGGCGCTGCAGTCGTCAGGGTGATCTCGAGTCGCAGCGCAGATTACAGCTTACAATCTCATCAAATTTTGTTGCGTTGTCACCCACCTCCACCTCATCCTGACGACTGCAACGCCGCCCAACGTCTTTCTTAGCTCAGTCCGCGAAAACTTTGTAAATGAAACGTTTACGAATTCGAACTCGGGAGTTCCACTGAGTTCCACTCCTCGCTGTTTATGATTTCGAATTAGATGTCCGTATCCTTAGAAGCTTGAACATCACATCTTTGCTCGAAAGAAATATAAACATGAATACGTCTGTCAAGGACTACTTCAACCCCCAACAAGCTCTCATCATCAGATCGTAGTAATCGTCATCCTCAACGGTGGAGCTGACCCCTGCGTAGTAGGCCAGAAACTCGTCCCTCGTCACGATACCGTCGATGTCTTCGGGGCTGTCGAAAGTGGTCAAGAAACTCGTTAATACTTCCTCTTCAGTCCATTCCCCCGATAAGAACTTGGGGTGTCGCCTGACGTGCTGGCGGAATTCACCTGAAATGACAAGTGATGGAAATTATTTTTCGTATTTTTCCTAAAGCAGCATTGCATTGACAAATACCAGTGCGGGCCACACGCAACCACACAGACTCAACGTGACGTCTGCCAAATCCATGGACAATAGGGAAGCGACAATACTGCCGCCGTTGCTCATGGAAATCCCATGAATTATTTCCTGATCGATATACGCGACAAGCACTCAGCGTCCATTTTGTATGGTATCATAGACTGAGAGTATTTATAGTTGGCCACATTGCTGCTGCATATTTTCCTGCATCGATGATCTTTTGTGGACGAGTCGGTATCAACGTTTCATGAAAAGGATTGCTTTCTGTAAAATTGGTTAATCAGCAATAATCAGCCATTTTTTTCATTCCAGTACTTTTTAGAAACACTCTTAAGGCGGGGGGCTACCTATAGCTGAGCTCATTCCCTAGTGGCAATCCACGGAACTGGCCTTTGTGCGACCAGTCATTCACATTCAGATTAAATCCGCTCACCCTGGTATACTGTTTTCGAAAACCAATCTTCAGTGTACGTGCCGACCCTAAATCTTTTGTGTCCACTGCGGGTATTGTTCAGCTCTGTCACTGGTGCTTTGGTCACAAGTGGCCGAACAGAGTTTACTCAAA
>NMRB01000381.1:203957-219298 GCA_002633025.1 Notospermus geniculatus | reverse complement strand
GCCCCCCCCCCCCCGCCTTAAGAAGCATACTTGATATCCCGGTGTAACGTTTTTGAGCGTTCCCCATCTGCGAGTGTTCCCTTGCTATTGTCTGACGGAATAAGCCGCGACTCGACAATGGAGGACACACGGAGAAACGTGTCGATCTATCTGCCAGCGTTTCCAGAACAATAGGTGGAACACTGACACACGGAAACACTGAAAAACTTTACACCTGTTCTCCCATTTCAACCCATCGGCCCGCTATCGCATTATTCCATTCGCATGAACGTGCACTTGTCTGCTACTTGGTTCTCCGGATATTGCGACGTGCAACAGAAATCGACTAATGAGCCTTCTGAAAGATCCTGGGCTACTCAGGTTTCTTTCCTTCGGGATCAGCACGAGGGATCACACGTCGGAAACATGACGTGACTCCTAAACGTGATGACCGGCGTAAGCCCCGATGGAAGAAGTTGCCGACAAAGCTGCATAACAAAATGCTACGCATCTCTAGTTTCCGGTCTGACTTGGATGCACGCTGACAGTCCGCACTTTTTTGTTTGCACACTTCACTGCTTTTTCTGCACTTTGAAACTCTGCACATACGTACGAAATAAACATAATAATAATAATAAGCGAATGAGTTCATTGATTCGGATCCTAACCTGACCCTCGACCCTCCACATGCCCGAGCAACCTTTCAGAACAGCGCCCGGACATCCATCACGGTTCATAAGAACCTTGAACAGGAGGATATTGACAAGATGAATGATCTATTAACCATGTTAGCATTGAAGAGGCAATCAGGGAAGATGTATGGTCGTTAGTCAGGTTTAGGAGGAACTCAGTCGAGTGTGGAATCTGCTTCTTATTGCACGGAAGCAAGGGGATCACATTCCAATAATTCTACAGGAAGATGTCGGGAATTGTAAGGCTACACAAACAGCTTAACGTTTTGCTCTACTCTGAAACAATGGGGATCCTAGCTACGATAGAGGGCAGCACAGCGAAACCAGGTCCTTTACAATGGACGCCCTTTGTGTTGGAAATTGATCAGGACCGGCGCAGTTTCATTTCAATATAGTTTTAACCACTAGTGACACCTATTGAGGCAGTGGGCTGGGTCCCATTGAGCGCGGGTCTGCACAGCGGGTGCTAAGTCATACACGCTCCGCCTGGTTAAGTAGCCTACTATCAAAAATATCTCCTATCGATTTTTGGTACTATAGATGTCCATGGACCTCCTTTTATACAACACTACGTATTTTTTTAACAAAATGGATGTTCTTGGGGCGCCATGTAGCGAATGATGGCGACATGTCACGATGTGCGGTTAGTGGCGGATTTATAAACCCAACAAGGCGTATCATACTCGCAGACTCATTAGGTATCAATCACAGGATCGATTTTCTGATCAATGTAGCTGGCGTGATTAACTTTTCTCTCGACCATACATCAAACTCGGTGATAATCTATCACGACTTAGTAATTTGAAGGCTTGCGTTTCTACTTTGGATACATGCCGCACGATGGCTGTCACCAGGCGACCTGGAAAGAGTAACTTAGAACGTTCAGGGCATGTTCTCTACACGTATTTGCATTTCTTTCGTCAGTTGTCCACTGACCTGTGCTACTATAGCTAATGCTCTCAGTGTAGCAACAAATGTTTCTCGAGAAAAACCACAAGTTAATGTACATGTATCATATTTCGCCGCTTTTTGTGCTTAACATTCCGCTGCACGCCAAGCTTCCGTCATTTCTTTCATTTTGTTTGTGATTTGATGATAAATAGCCAAGTTTACCTTTTCATATGTCGGGGTTAGTTTGTCTGCGGCGGCTTGCCCTCCACCTGTGTGGTGAATTCCATGGACTGTTTTTGCAGGAAGGAAATACAGTTATACCCTCGGGTGTGCTGTATCGAACACATTCAGTTTGGAAATCAATCCCATAACTCCACCTAGTGTTTGAAATTGGAAAATTGGCTGCTGATGTGCCGTAAATAAACCCAGCGACCGCCGAATTGATCCATCTGTGGCATGTTATTGATGAAGGCAATTTTCGAAAATGGGGAACGCATTACACATTACAATGATTGGCCTAAAACTACACTGATATCATCTTCATCGGATAAGAATGCGGGCAGTTGTGCTTGCCAGCCGTTACGTTCCGTGTACAGCTCTGCCTCTTCACCCACATCTGCAACACAGATACCGCCATTTTGAGACCATGTGACCATATTATGCATGGTGCCCAGCGAATCAGGACGAGTGTTTTACGACATGTGACACTGAGAAACCAATCAGCGTCCAAAATTGATACGCTTTATCGAATTCAAAATCAGTCCGGGAAACGAGCAATATTTCTCGAATCTGTTACTCATGTCGGGTTTTAATCTACGACGTGGTGAAACCAGTACCAGTAGGCTACATGTGAATAACAGGCCAGCATATTCGTTTTTCTGCATTAATAATGAATCTTGATTGATATTATGAATGCATCCGAAACGCCCGTCATGGTAATATTAATCCCCAATGCGTGTATTTGAACAAGGCAGCCTACTATAGGATGTCAATTGTATTGCAGCTCCAGTCATTTTGTCCGTAGCATTTAATGTCCTAGTGATTCTGATAAACGATATGATTTACTAGTGTTAATAGCAGCAACAGTGAGCTTCGCCGCATGATATAATGGTGGCTGGATAAAGACCTAAAAAAGGAGTGCTGCATTTTTAATCCAATCCAATGATTTTATGCCTTGTTCCTGCAAGAGATTGCCCAGACCTAGTTCGGGTTAGCATGGACCTGTGAAATTTCGCTAGGTCCGGATCCTTGGGCCTATAGGAACCTTTATAAATGTACATTACATACGCTGCTTTGTCAAATTCTACATTACTTTCGACAAAATTTCGAATACACAGACGTCAGCTTCATTTTGGCCTTGTCAGAATGATAGCAGGTTTGTGTTTCCTTGACACTTCCAAGCGTGAGGTCATTCAGGCCAGTGTATTCATAAATCTACACTCAGCCATCTTGTGATTATCAGAGGTTTCTAGCGCTCACTACTTTGGCACTGCACAAAATGTATGCATGAAGGAGGGAGCGATCATTAGAACCACTGTCATGATCACCTCAGGATGCCAAGTCTGCCTTCATTGTCAATGTCTGAAAAGGTGTTGTCCTTAATAATTCCTGGACATCCTGTAAACTGGCCATACGAAGCAGCTGCTGAATGGATTATCGATATAGTGTTGGTGATTTTGTTCCACGCAATGACTATATGGATAATGCTATACTTCTATGAACGGTTGCCATGCACCCGCTTTCGCCACTGCGTGGATGAGATGTTGATCCGTGAGTTGCCGACAATGAAATCCCTCACATGTGATAGTTGTTTCATCAGTTGGGATTCGAAAATAATGGAAAACCATCCACGATAGACATTTCTTTTCCACCACACATCGGCTAGACCGGCTGCGCTAAATGAATGAATTAGTTTAAAATTGACCCGCTGATTGGCGGCAACAGATGTCGAATTCTGCCGGAGTCTCTTCCGTAAACATATCAGAAATTACTCAATTTCAAGTTCGCAGAAAAGTAACTACCATTTCAGAATTTTCTGCAATTTCTCGCAGGGAATCTAACGTTATTTTAAAATGTTACTTTCCTACACTGGCATGACTGGTGCTGATGTCAATAGTAAAGTTAAGTGTAAAGGAAGCCTATGCTACATTCGTTATGTATGGGTTTGATTGGTATAGGTGACGTAAAAGATTTAGAACCTTCAGTACGCATCAACAATTTTGTTTTCCCCATTGCTACAGCATCTTCAGTAAAATGAATTATAGGAACGAGTAAGGGCCCATTTACCATTGCAGTCAAGTTGTCAGCGATCAGATAAAGCAAGGAAGGCAGCAAATACCTCTGAAGAAACATGATAGGCCTAATACATTTAAACCAGAGGGTAACTGTTTACAGCACCTGGCTTTGATCGCATTCCTAACAAGAGTATAGTAACTATACTCTTGTTAGGAATGCGATCAAAGCCAGGTGCTGTAAACAGTACCAGAGGGTAACTGTTTACAGCACCTGGCTTTGATCGCATTCCTAACAAGAGTATAGTAACTATACTCTTGTTAGGAATGCGATCAAAGCCAGGTGCTGTAAACAGTTACCCTCTGGTTTAAATGAAAGATGAACAGTTAGTTATCATCATCTTAACCATGTTACATGGGCCAGATCATGAAATGACAGGTGCGATAAGCAAATAGCTCGTGTTGTAACAATTTCTGAGGGGTGTGTAAGTTACCGGGGGTGTTCGCCATTTTGCAGCACTTTTTTAAACATGTCTTCGGTGACGTCATTTGACTCCAGTCCCTGCCCCGTCCCTGTGCTAGCGACCGCCCTGCGTTGTCGGAAAACGGATAATGTGTACGATGTACGTTGCTGGTACTTCAAATCATATCACATCACAATGACGTTGTAAAAACCGTATACCTACTGTCACCATTTGAGAAGTGAGTAATCTCGGCAAATGACTTGATATAAAAATAATGATCACTGTGATTTGTTATGTATATTTCAATGTTGGGGCACAGACGTCAGTTTCCACGCATATCGACTAACTAACATCTGGTTGGTTAATCCGATTGTCGTTATTGACTTTGTTCTCGACGTTCAGTCATAAAAGCGAGTGCAAAATCTGGGCCTATCCCGCAATGCCCATACGTCATGGATAAACAAGAATATAAGTGCTGAACACGTGAGCCAGCCAGATTTACGCCTACTTTACGTACTGTACTTCGATTTCGGGTCGTCGGCAGTTGGTGAGAGGACGACTGTAATGACGGAACCAACCTCAGCGGAAGGGCAAAAGCCACACTTGACACTAGATGGCGTTATCTTCTATAACACGAGGTACGATATTTCGCCGCGAGTGTCAAGTGTGGGCAAAAGCATGATTCTTAAGGCCCGAACCCACTGACGCGTTTTCACGCAGCGGGAAAACGCAGCGGCAGAAAATGCTTTGTTAAAAGGCAGCGGACCGAGAAAATAACAAAGGATTTGTCGGGCAGTAATGAAACCGCGGCGGCAAAACTCGACAGTGGGTTCAGGCCTAGTCCCCAAGCCGAGCGGTGTTAGAAAACTCCATTGTTGGACGGCATAATTCATAGGACGACGAAGAGGAGAGAGAGTGCCACAGTGTAATGATGTACAATGCATGCATGTCACGACGCCATTAGTTAGTGTCAGCAATGAAGTACGCTTTTATGGTAGCCAGAATCATGGCGTCAGACTTTGTCTGATGAGGTTCATGAGCCATCTACCTTCCGTATTTCATCTATATTCGCATTATATAGAGAAGTCCATTAGCAGATGTTCCCCAAGGCCAATGATAACAGCTGTTTGGATGTATACTGAACGTTGGCCGCAGTTGTCATCACTCAATGAACAACAACGAGAGACCCAACGGACACGAAAATAAGAACGTTGCTGTCAAATACCTTTTTTTCAGTTTGTGCTGCGTTTGTGGAAATGACGGGGACCTCAACGGAATTTTCATGCCTGAACTTAATTCTCGTAAACGTAACCAATTTTGCCCACAGTCTGAAAATTTGTCAGATAGGCGTCGACAAAAAGTACTACGTGTACGAGAGAGATTATGGGCACAAAATTATAAACTTCTGTAAATCACAATACGTGTACCTATTTTTCAGTTTTGTGCGTTCGTGGAAGAGAAAAGGTAATTTTCACAAACTGGATTCTCGCAAACGTAACCATCATGCAATTTTGACCACAATTTGATGGCATATTTCAGGTAGTCGTCGTTTTCGATTTAATTGAAAGGAATGTCTGAAATTTCCATTATAACGCTTGGAATTCTTCCAAAACGCGGTGGTGAAATTACTACTGATGATTAACCGAAAAAAGCTTCCATGAATTATAATAGTACCTCAATCATCCGTTCTACAGTAGTTTCCTTAATGACTGTCAGGTGCCCAAGGCTCTGTAACAACACTTCCCCATCTCATGCTTCACCTGTGCTGATAACTTTAGGCTCGGGTCGCTCATCTCAGCAGGCAAATAGAAAGATATACGTGTAGTTTGTGATCGCTCGCGAAGGAACAAGAAAGATTATCCAAAGAATGAGCAAAAAGAACCAAAGTAACAAAAGTATAATCTTGCCAAATTTGAGGTACTTACAGATACTTTTAATAGCAAATGTCTCTGAGGCCTAGCAGTTACAGTATGTATTGTTGTTTATGTGTTGTTGTTTATTTCTTGGCTACAATGATACTAAACGTGGCATAGTATTGCTGCAGGTTGGTTGCTTCTTGAGTGAGTTACGGATAATGTTTCGTTGCAAAATGTTTCCTAACTGCATCTACGACATTACTTTCCTCCGTTTCTGATAAATACCCATGCTTTCGGCACAAATGGTAGACTACTTGCATTTAATAATAGGGAGTTTAAGAAATCAAACGACAAACGTTAACTTAACGACAACATTATTTGCGAATACTGCGAATACACCAGATTATATATTGCATTTTCGGCACAAAAAATAACGTTGTCGTAAAGTTAACGTTTATCGTTTGATTTCTTAAACTCCCTATTGACGACTGCCTTTCCACATTCACAGCATCAGTGGTTGATGGGCTTATCAGATGTCCAATATCATCACTATTTATCCAACGTTATTTTTAATTTAGCCAACTTATTGCTTCATTTCTGAATGCACAAGATGATAAAGGAATCAAAAGATAAATAACGAAGGTTTGATTCCTTCGAGAGGTTAAGAAATCGCCCCGTTAACGGTAACACTAACGCTAACGTTATTTTTTACATTGCAAATGTACACGTACGTCAGAAATAGCGTTAGCGTTAGTGTTATCGTTAACGGAGAGGTTTCTTAACCTCTCGCTTATGGCACGACATTATAGACGGTGCTGCCCAACTTTGAAACCAATGCCACTTCTTCGAATGCCAGACTGAATGAGTGGACGACGCCATTATTTCTCATCCTGTTTATTTGCCTTGTAATCATGCGGATGGACCAACTTGATACCGTTTCCTATTATCTCTCACAGCAGGGAGTTTAAGAAATCAAACGATAAACGTTAACTTTACTAAAACGTTATTTTTCATGCTGTGAATTCACCAATGTTGCATTTTCGGTACAAAAAATAACGTTGTCGTAAAGTTAACATTTATCGTTTGATTTCTATTCTTAAACTCCAGTGACAACTATACGGACCGACAAAGTCCTCTCTCGACTGCTGATCCTGTTTTAAAGGCGTCTGCGAATTTTATTTTATAGCAGTAAGAAGGCAACAGCTTTCTAGACAAGGAAATCAATTCGATCGATCGCTAATTGGCAGGAAAATCGCAAAATGGATCCGATTTCAAATTACCTCGACGGGGAGACGTGATAGGCTGTAGAAATGTGACAGCAACCTGGACGGTGAAAGAAGTGTGAATCGCAGATAGACCTTTTTGGTCTCCCTCTAGCAGTTCTCACTCAAAGACATTCTGAATGTAAGTGCAAGCTTACCTTTCAAATCGTCCACCATCAACCTTCCGTCGCCGGTATGATCCAGGTGGTCAAATGCCTCATTGGTTACATTGATCCTGCTCTGTGACATCGCTGGACGGAGTTTCTGGAGAAATTCACCAAAGTCAATGCTGATACTGTTGTCCTTGTCGAAAATTCGAAACAGTGCCTCGATCTGCTTCTCGTTCAATTCGGGACAGAACATTTTAAGTCCCCCAGAAAATTCCTGGTAGTTAAGCTGTTTAGAATAATCCTTGTCCAGGTTTCTAAAGAGGACTCCAAGGCCCTTGATCCCGCCGACACCCTTGCTTAGGCAGAATGCCCGTAGGTATTCAATCAAAGGTTCTTCCTGTGGCATGTTGACTCGCTTCTCGACGATCAGTTTCCTTGAGCAAGCCAAGTGTGACGCATAGAATCTCTTCACACTGCTCTTGCATATACGTAACCCAAGTTTCTCCCTGTTTTTTATCACCACTCACTCAATCTGCAGCTAACTGCAGCAGCTACGCCCTCTCCGCTAAGCTGGTCTAACACATTGGCGTTAGCGAAACGGTGTAGCCAATTTTGTAAGAATAACTTGACACTGAATCCGGTAATTGATGCGCCATGTTATCAATAATATTGATTTCAGTGTGATGTACACATGGTTTAACATCGACCTCACCGGATGCTGAATTGAAGTAAATTCAGCGTTTGGATGACCAATCTTCTGTGCAGCTTTCGTAATTGACCCCTTCAATCTTTTCCAACAGTTTGGCCTGATCGATGCCAGCGCCGCGTGGTGGGTAAAGTGCGCAAGATCCACATCCAGTGGCTGTCAAACAGATTTGATATACATGTACAGCGGTAATCATGAGAATAGTTGTAATTCAGCTCACATAAGGAAGCTAATTATATTGTAGCGTCGCTCTACAGGGTGACGATGATACGTGAAAGGCAAATAATGTGATAACTGTTCATTTATGACAGCTGATCTACATAGCTTTCAACAGCTACATGTACAGTACAACTGAAATGCATTGTGTACTCCACACAATCTAGGACTTGCATGTCATATTAAATCCTGATGCTGCAATATCATCTTTTAGCCTCCCCGACCTGATTTTCGCAAAGTGTTTCAGTCTTTGAGTGACTTAGAAGATTTGGTTCCATTTGTGCCGAAAAGTTGGAAAAAACAGAATGGACGTAATGATGGTCATCCTCAGGTGAATGTTGATCAAACTATACATTAAGAAAAAAGGTGGTGATTCCACATTCGATTCAACAGGGAATATGAAATAGAAATCGAGTTTCTAAGGTGAAAGACATTGCTTCCTACCAGAATCGAACCCACAGACCCTCGCATGAGGCATCAATCGCCAGCACTAAGCGGCAGGGATTCAACAGGGAGTTACAATAAGTCTATGTTTGTTTGAGCACTTGGTAAGACAGTGTCGATATGGTGTTAACTTCCCTGAAGACCAGGTTAAACTGACGTTTAACACTATTCGTAACTCACCCAAAGACAACACAGAATTTGGTACACCGGTGGTGACATTTTGAACCTTCCAATGACATTGTATTTCGTTATCATATACAAAAGAACCTGGGAGGTAGATTGCAGAAAAGCCTATCATGTGAGTGTATCTACGTCATGCAGCTGAATGGACAGGACAAAAAAAATTGTAGATGCATATGCACTGTGTACATCCGCCGTATCGCCCACTTGTGCCATTGATTGCGTTGAAATCTGAACTCTATTCATTGATCTGTCATCAGCAGGTTACAAGAGGCACTGCACATGCTGCACGTTCGTAGGCCTACTAAATACATCAACTACTTGATGTGAATCAATAACTGTGGGAACGTCTAGTTTTCCTTAGAATTACTGATATACAGCTAGAAACCTCAGCTAGTACAACAGGCAGCATGAATCACATTCCTCGAGTCATCATGATATTCATCTGGAACATTTCTCCCACGAAGTAATGATCTACCCTGCTTACAGTCACTGGATTTACATATACCAGCATCCCCATATACTGTCTCATCGATGTACCTACGTACATGCTGTACACGTATTGTTGGTGAGATGTGATGTTCAAGAATATGGATGTGCATTATTTGCTGCAAGCCGACGTTAGGTCAGATTCTGCATTTATTGCTGCGACAATCATCATTTGTGATGAAAACGGCAAAATCGTCAAATCGAGAGCTGGTCATTCTTGAGGAAGTCTATCCACAGACCTTTTTCCCGTTTATGGATGTTTTTACGTTATTCATTATCTTCTTCAGGCGAATTGTTTGCCCAAGGGACCTAGGCCTATCTGAATAGGTCGGACCCATTTCGCAGCGCTGGCACTCCTTCCAACGAGTTGCATACGAACGAGTCTCATATGACGGCCTTTACCTTTCAACAGCATCAAAACGTCAATATATATCCGTGTTTCACTCGTGCACAGGGCGTGGGCAGTGATCGGTGAGCGCGAACATGGATTTGTGGCATTCTCTCTCCGGCAGCCGTAGCGACTGGACGTGATCGACGTTGGCTCGTCCGTAAACTGAACAGCAAAGCAAATCTTTAACGGATTAGGAAGGGATTGGTACATTGTATACAACTAAGTGAATTTGAATTATCATAGTGTCATAACGAATCAATCCACTGCACGGCTTGGTAAGTAGTCTCAATACACTCTGCTGGAAATGAAATTGCTCAGCTTCTGGCGAATTCTTTTAGCAAACTGTCCTTTCAACTACCGATGATGGGATCTCATATTTGCCCATCACCCATGAGAGAACGCCGCTTTTGGTCATTTGGCCGAACGAGCGTCTCCTGTAATATAGAAAATGTAACAGAGGAACAGGTTGTAATAGAAAATATAACAGAGGAACAGGTTAGGAAAAGTAACAGAGGAACGGGTTTTAATAGAAAAAGTAACAGAGGAACGGGTTGTAGGCTAATAGAAAAAGTAACAGAGGAACAGGTTGACAATATCAGTCAGCAGAAAGGACTCCCCCACTGCCCATGGCAGCGAGAGTTCGAATCCGACCAGTTGAACCCTTTCTATGAAGGGGCTGGCTTGGGAGGGCGACACTCTTGACAGCGCAGTCTCGTTTCTACTTGCTATTTTAAATTTTCACGGATGATGTGACCCGACAACCGACTCCAGCCAAAAGCTCACCGGTACCGAAGTCAACTTATATTAATATTTTATCAACCTTAACGTCAGTGATTGAACTGAACTTGGTGAGTTGTGGACAAAAAAACTCCAGCCCGCTGGACAGTCACACTGTCTTCCCGATTTTAATAGATCTATAGCTTGAACTGGCATCTTTTGCGTTAGGGTTTGCCTGCTTTATGCGATTCTGCTATCGCGCCCCCAATAAGAACAGAAACCTGAGAGAGGAAGATGAATCGTTATATCGCGTGTAATACGACATTATTAGGCCTGGAGTCGGAGCTAAGAAATACTTTAGATGGCGCTGCAGTCGTCGGGTGATCTCGAGTCGGAACCCTAAAGACGTTGAGCGGCGCTGCAGTCGTAAAAGTAATCAGGGAGAATGGGCTTTAATATAGTGTATAGACCCTCATTTAAGCCATTTTGAGCATGTCAGTTGACCGGGCAGTGGTCACTTCGTTCGAGATCTGTTGGTCAACATCGAAAGAAAGATTATTTTTCACCGAACAACAGTCCACTTGACCAACTGGATGATGACACCGCAAGTAAACAGTGTCAAAGTCCGAAGTCGATGCGGACTTTACTTTGACACCTGGCCGCCGTGCCAAATCTGAACTCCAGGTCAAAGTATATTGCGTCGATCATTTGCTGTCAGATATTCCGTTATTTCGAATAATCTTGTATTTGGACATTGCTCTGACTGACTGGGGGACATGCTCCTATGTACTCTACATGGCCAAAAATAGATACCTATTAAAGGGCCTCTAGAGGCAGCTCGCCATTAGGCTACTATCAGTACCGGTTCTTCAGCTAGGCGCCGCCACTTTAACGTTAATCACCATTACGAGGTATTGAACCTGGGTTTTCCCCGGGGTTTTCCCCAGCCATGCTGGGCTGCCTCTAGAGGCCCTTTAACTCACCCTTGACACTCTGAGAGGAGAGAACGGGTTTGTTTGTAAACAAACTATTATGGCAGTACGTAATCATTAACTCTGTGGTGCTTGGTAGAGATGAATTTTTTAGATGTACATGTACATGTACATGTAATACAATGCCGAGGGTTTCATTTTAAAAGCACTCAAAATACAGGCCAGTACCACCCATTATCTAGACCGAGTAGGACCGAGTGTCAGCCAAAACTTGCTGCAGCACGATATAGGGCCCTTAATACACGGCGAGGCTATGATGCGATGGTCAGGGTGATATCACACACAGCGCAAACAGAACCCCTTTCCCCGAACTGCATTACAGTTCATGTATTTATAGTCGGGTTTATAGTATCAGGAGTGCTCTCCCGCGATAAACATGATAAAAGTTCACGAACCAAGTCTGATTAAAAACTACTGCAGTCACGATTTATTGTTTTTCTTTACTATTGTTGGATCATGTCTCTTTTGTCTCGCCTCCAACTAGTGTATTAGAACCCACTCGAGCGCAGCAGATTTTCTATTATTAACAGATCGGTCACCCAGTTTCGTTTATCTCCACGTCTATCTCGACACGCAAACTGCTGGGCATGTCAAAAATCTATTGTAGAAACCGACCTATTCTTATCCGATCTTATCCATGTTCAGCAGTCGACTGGCCGACTGCTACGTTCTGTCGTTAGTTTTGACTTGTTTTTGTGAAGGCTTTTCCGCCACCTTTGGACTTTTCAGTTTTATTAGAAACAATCAGTAATAGAAATCCTGACATCCTCGTTTCCTTGAAGCTCGGGTGCATGACAGGTAAGTTGATGGTATTCTGATTACAGTCTTTTTTGCTCAACTCTTCGTTGAGCTGTCGTGACTGTGAAAGGGAAATACTTCTTAGTGTCAGGGTCCACCCGCGTTTGCATTACGCTTTCTGTCAAGAAGTAGCAGAGTCAGGGATGACGCTTGACCTTGTCGTGGGCTGCAAATCGGTTACCTAGGTGACGTCATCATGCAGCTAGGCAACCTTGTGAGGCTGGGTGGCGTCATCATTTCGTGCGCTTTCTCTCCGACATCCCTCTTCCTCAATATTCAGGATTTACCAAACCGCTTATTGCTCAGTCACGTCATCAGGAGCATATCAGTCACGTTGTGTGGTGTGGAATCTCTTCTAATAGGCCTAACCTCCCCCCCGTGGTGCCTGCCTATTGGCTATTGTTTGACACGGAATTAAGAAGAGTCCAGTCGAATGGCGTCGTAAAGGTAACCTTCCGATTTTAATAGATCTATAGCTTGAACTGGCATCTTTTGCGTTAGGGTTTGCCTACTTTATGCGATTCTGCTATCGCGCCCCCAATAAGAACAGAAACCTGAGAGAGGAAGATGAATCGTTATATCGCGTGTAATACGACATTCGGCCTGGAGTCGGAGCTAAGAAATACTTTAGATGGCGCTGCAGTCGTCGGGTGATCTCGAGTCGGAGCCCTAAAGACGTTGAGCGGCGCTGCAGTCGTAAAAGTAATCAGGGAGAATGGGCTTTAATATACTGTATAGACCCTCATTTAAGCCATTTTGAGCATGTCAGTTGACCGGGCAGTGGTCATTTCGTTCGAGATCTGTTGGTCAACATCGAAAGAAAGATTATTTTTCACCGAACAACAGTCCACTTGACCAACTGGATGATGACACCGCAAGTAAACAGTGTCAAAGTCCGAAGTCGATGCGGACTTTACTTTGACACCTGGCCGCCGTGCCAAATCTGAACTCCAGGTCAAAGTATATTGCGTCGATCATTGCCGTCAGATATTTCGTTATTTCGAATAATCTTGTATTTGGACATTGCTCTGACTGACTGGGGGGCATGCTCCTATGTACTCTACATGGACTTAAGCCAAAAATAGATACCTATATTAACCCACTCTTGACACTCTGAGAGGAGAGAACGGGTTTGTTTGTAAACAAACTATTATGGCAGGACGTAACTCTGTGGTGCTTGGTAGAGATGAATTATTTAGATGTACTGTACAAGTACATGTAATAGGCCTACAATGCCGAGGATTTCATTTTGAAAGCACTCAAAATACAGGCCAGTACCACCCATCTAGACCGGGTGGGACCGAGTGTCAGCCAAAACTTGCTGCAGCACGATATAGGGCCCTATGCGATGGTCAGGGTGATATCACACACAGCGCAAACAGAACCCCTTTCCCCGAACCCTGCATTCAGTTCATGTATTTATAGTATCAGGCGTCCTCTCCCGCGATAAACATGACAAAAGTTGACGAACCAAGTCTGATTAAAAACTATTGCAGTCACGATTTATTGTTTTTCTTTACAATTGCTGGATCATGTCTCTTTTGTCTCCCCTCCAACTAGTGTATTAGAACCCACTCGAGCGCAGCAGATTTTCTATTATTAACAGAGCGGTGACCCAGTTTCGTTTATCTCCACGTCTATCTCGACACGCAAACTGCTGGGCATGTCAAAAATCTATTGTAGAAACCGACCGATTCTTATCCGATCTTATCCATGTTCATCAGCAGTCGACTGGCCGACTGCTATACGTTCTGTCGTTAGTTTCGACTTGTTTTTGTGAAGGGTTTTCCGCCACCTTTGGACTTTTCAGTTTTATTAGAAACAGTCAGTAATAGAAATCCTGACATCCTCATTTCCGTGAAGCTCGGGTGCATGACAGGTAAGATTAACAGTCTTTTTGGCTCAACTCTTCGTTGAGCTCCCGGTTGAGCTGTCGTGACTGTGAAAGGGAAATAATACATCTCGGTGTCAGGGTCCACCCGCGCCATCCTGGGCTGCGAATCGGTTACCTGGGTGACGTCATCATGCAGCTAGGCAACCTCTTGAGACTGGGTGGCGTCATCAGTTCGTGCGCTTTCTCTCCGACATCCCTCTTCCTCAATATTCAGGATTTACCAAACCGCTTATTGCTCAGTCACATCAGGAGCATATCAGTCACGTTGTCGGTTGTGTGCTGTGGAATCTATTCTAATAGGCCTACCTCCCCCCACCCCGTGGTGCCTGCCTATTGGCTATTGTTTGACACGGAATTAAGAAGAGTCCAGTCGAATGGCGTCGTAAAGGTAACCTGCCCCCCCCCCCCGGCCTCACCGGCTCCTGCTCTATATCAGGACTCATAATAATTTATGAATCTAGGCCTGTTGAGTCACTTTTATATTCATACTTTGTATACCATGTTCCTTATTTCATATTCTTAGTATACCGGTATTGGTGAGCTGGCCTTGAGGCATTCTCACCACTAAAATCATCACACTTTAAAACAAAAGTGGGTCAATTTTTCGCCTCCATTTTCTCCTTTTCCATTCACGTAATCTACTGATTATCGACGCAATAGTCAATCATTTGGCATGAAATTGTGTCCCCTGCTAAGCAATTTGAATAATATAATCGGTTTGGTGCTTTTTGGACGATTTTTGGACCAAATGACGAGATTATTTAGGATCATTTTCATGCGGGTCCTCTGTCCTCGAGTCCTATTGTACTGTAGGCCTATAGCGGAGCGGCTGTAACAGGCAGGGGACCAGGTGTTGCACAGTAAAAATGGTGGACATTCTTTTCATCACTTGAGAAATTAGACCCATTGTGATACCTTTTCTAACCCTTCATTAGGTAAGCCACTATACTTCAACTCATTCTTTCATGTGTAGCAACAACTTCCATGCTTAATTGATAACTAAGATAATTCAAATACTTGGACATTTCC
>NMRB01000381.1:178921-194926 GCA_002633025.1 Notospermus geniculatus | reverse complement strand
CCCCCCCCCCCCCCCGGAAAAATGCGTAGGCCTACATTGTGGCCAACATTCACGTTTACAGAATGACCCGCAATTACGTTATCGAATATACTGGTACATGTAAATACTTACATCACTGAAAGACTTTGCATAGACAAGCTGCCTATAGTTGCATCATCCAATATTATTGCACATGTGTTTCTGGCATGATGGGTAGAAGAAAGATTGGCAGTGTTGCCCATTTTGATTGTGCAATAATATTGCATGTGTATGGGCTGCTACGGGAGAATCCAACTTCCTCGACGCGAGTCCCGGTCATGAAATTTTGTAAGTTCTAATAATATCGTAATATAGTAGGGGTAACATATGATAGATTTAGAAAATTTTTATGACCTGGACTCGCGTCGAGGTACATGTAAGTTGGATTCTCCCGTAGGTTAGGCATTTTCTCATCACCAAAATGTCTATCAGGTTAGGGATTTCGCCTAACGTTCCTTAGGCAATGCCTCAGGCAGATCGCGTAATATAAAGATGCCCAATAGGCATTGCCTAAGGAATATTAGGCAAAATGCCTAACATGATAGACATTCTGGGGATGAGATAATGCCGAACCTGTATTAGGCACCTTGCCTTTGCAAAGGCTTTCAGTGATATTTTTTTGAAACAGATATACCGGTAACAATATTATTGAATCAATATATAAAAAGAATATCTAGGCCTATCACACAAAAAGCAATATTGTACATATGAACTAAAAAGGCCTACATCGAAGTTTGCAACTGATAACATGTGATATACAAAATGTATCGTCTTTGGATATACTCTTAAAATACAAGGGGCCGATTTCACAAAGGGCGTTTAAGACATAGACGCGTGTAACTTCACCAAATGCACGCACTTCGACAATGCATTTGACGAAGTTACACGCGTCTAAGTAAAAACGCCCTTTGTGAAATCGGCCCAAGATGTTTTATCCTGAATAGACTCCACCAACTGGCATTCTTTATGTCACTCATCTGTGCATGCAGTCGACATGACGCCATCACCCGTCATTGCATGGTACAATGTACTCGTTGAGTGCACGTAACAATACACTTCATTGATGACGGAGACAGTGAGCTGAAATCAATTCCAAATGTGTGTCAGCTTCACTGATTTGGAGTGTGATGTGGTGTTGACAAATGTGACATCATAAAATGATGCGAATTCTCTGAACAATCGAGCTGGTGTCATCCTATTTCGTCTCATTTATTCCGACAATGCATCATCATGAAAAACTTTGCTTTGACTGTCGTTCGTTTTACTACTTAATTGCTTACTCGGAATTTCTTTCTGATACACTGTCACAATTCAGAATTGTACGTGACCGGCATGACCGAGTCCAAATGAACCTGGGTTTAGGCCTACCTGGCTCATTTACCAAAATTTATATGATCGAATATTGATGGAAAAATGATAGCCAATTCATAAATATTTGAAACCCATGTGCAGGATTTTTAGGATTAACGGACTACAGATGAAATATAGTCCAGTCTGTGCGGTTAAAATGGTAACATATTTCTGCTTATGCACATGGAAATAAAATTTTATTCATCAAACTTTGAATGTATAGAGTCTATGCCTGTCATTGTGTCAGACAACCGAACATAAATAAATTAAAAATACGTGAACAATTTTTCTTTCCTTTCAAATTCCTGTTTTCATTAAAGTTTGTATGTGTTTCTCATTTAGAACGAAATTTAAAGCCACTACCTCGTTCCGTCTTTCCTCTCTGTACAGACTTGCCCTCGTTCAGACCCTATGGGCGGTTATGTCCGCAAATAAAGACGTTACAAAATAACGTTGTAAGTCCTTATCTCAGTTCCCGAGTTGTAGCATGGAAGTATTCTGTACAAAACTTCCATTGTTGTAGCTAAGAAAAGCGTTGAGGCGGTCTGCGGTTGTAAAGACTTTCTGGAGTCACAGTTGATATTCAATAGAAGAGTTTGCTGCTGTTGTTCTTGTGTAACTCATCTTTACGACAATAGACGTACATGTACAAAGTAGTAGAGTTTGTAGTTGTTGATCCTGTGCTACTCTAGATAATCGGTACGACTACAGCGCCGCCAAACGTCAGTTCACGCGACTCGAGATCAACAACAACATTCGAGATCGTGACGTGCAGCATCGCTTTTGTAACGTCTTTGTATCCGTTTATAAACGCCCATAAATGACCCCTGTAGTGTTTGCTCCCCTATCCTAACTTAAAGCTCCTCTTTTCACCTCACTTTACTGGTATTCTCGCTTGCAAGATACTCCAGCCGCTCTGAAAATAGGAGGTTTTATCGTTTTGGTAGTTCTAGCCGGCAGTCAGAAACCGATGTTTTTCAGTGTGGCCTGTGTACCAGTGTGACATTGTTTCCCAGTGTGTTCGAATGGAAATCACACAGAAAATTCGGCCACACTGAAAAACATTACACCGACAATATGGCGTACGTATACGACCTCGCTTGTAAAGTGACATATTGTGTTTTACAAAATAAAATTAGGCCTGCTCCTTTTACTGATATAATTAATATCTTAGAATTTCAGGTAAATCATTTCGAAATATCACATCTATGATGAGTTCGTCAAGTGCATATGGTTTGTAATAAACGGGTGAACTGTTAATGAGGGTCTAGTCCTGACACTGTTAACAATAACATTGTCCATCAGGAGATTATCTAAGTATAATAAGCGATGATTGACGGAGATCAGCTTCATCATAGCGCTTTATACTTCGACAGCCCAAATACCTACCATTCATGCGCTTAATTTTTATTACTTCATTATCGATTAATATGTTATGTGGATTGGTTGAACAAATTGGCCCTTTATAAAGGGTATACCCGTATCTCGCAATAGTCTACCTCGGAGCAGCCTTCTCCGTACATCTTGGTGTAGACGTGTCCGTAAAAATGGCGAACAACGCCCTTATTTTGGAAGAGGCTATGTCAAAAACTACGGCTCCGGGGAGTTTTGGGAGATATCAGATGTTTGCGTATCTCCTCTTCGCCTTCGCGACCCTCGTGGACGGGATGATAATTTTGGACGCTGTCTTCATCTTGGGATTGCCGAAACACAGGTTTGTTGGGAAAAGTGTATTTGTTAAGGTTATGGCTGAGTTCAATACCAGGTGGAATGAATGAGAATGCCTCCAGTATGATATGCCCGCTTTTTTGTGTGGCGGACACTCAAAAACAGAGAGACATGTTTATCAGTGCTTCCCCCATTGTCACATTGCTGCTTAATCCATCATTTTGACATTGGCAAACGGAGGGCAGTGAAAAATATTACACCGATACACATGTACTTTGACTTTCGGGAACCTTTAGTAATTTTAGGAATTATCCATAAATGGAATAATCATTTTCATTTTTGAGGAATGTTCTGTGGAAATCTTACTATTCGGACAGTCATCAGCACCGGCCTGGCGACTCGCGTTATTTTGGACTTTTGCACCGCTGGCGTTTTACTTTTCACCGCCCGTGTGCGGCAAGTAACCCCAGCAACTTGAGCCGGTGAGCATCTTTATTTTCCTTATTTTCTGGTGTGCTTCGTTTAGTGCCCAGAATAGAATACAAACTATTTTTTCATTGATTCCCTCATACTGCCTTTCATTTTGACTACAACCATATTTCGATTTAACTTAGACATGAACTGTAGCCTATATTTCCAGTGCCCTATTTAGGATCAAGTATATGCAACCGCATTTCCCTTATGCTCAATTTTTTCATTCTCCAGAAACCAATCGTATTTTCCTGTTCCCCCTCGATTTATCCGTATTGGCAAAACTGCCCTGTTGCTCTCCAGTTCATACCCGGATTACAACCGAATTTCGTAGCAATTCATCCAGTATCAAGGGCCCATATCCATAAAGTCTTGCTAGTTTAGTTGGTTGCTAGTTGTGTACATTGGCATGTACAAACTGGCCACTTTAGCAAATAACTAAGCCTAGCAACGTTTATGAATGTGGGTCCAGAGTACTACGTAGGCCTAGTACGCCATGTTCACCAGCTGCCCTCACTTTAGGCCTAGAATCCCGCCGTATTTCTCCGATGCCCTGAACATATAGGCCCCTACATGTATTATAGTAATTTAAATTGGTCATATATATCCCTGACGCGATTTTTCATAATCCAGTACTCGACCGAATTTTCATGCTGCACTTCGTTTCGCTAGGTCTACATGCTGATAGGCCTAGAATCCCACCGTATTTTCTTATGCCCTGTATATAGTAACAGAATTCGATAGTGCAGTTTACGGCTATTGGTATTTTGCGTAACGTAACGTAACGTAACAAACCTCGTCCCTATGTGTTTTCAAGGTCTGGTAAAAAAGGTTGATGGCATATTGTGATTGTCTGATGAATTCATAGCATTGATATACATTGTATATAGCTAAAACAATTTTTACGTTGTGTTACGCAAAATACCAATACCCAAGGGGATATTGGTATTTCCCGTAACGTAACGTAACAGAGTAAAAATTCCCGAATATTTGTAAATTCGGCGGTGGGCAGCAAAGAGACAAATAGTCTAAAACAGACATCATTATATTTATACTAGAAACGCCTTGAAAAGCACCGCAATCGCCTTTTACCAGAACTTGAAAACACATAGGGACGAGGTTTGTTACGTTACGTTACGTTACGCAAAATACAGAGTTTAAGAGATCACACGCTAACGATAACTTTTACGTTAACGCTATTTCTTGCATGCATTTCATGTACAAAAAATATCGTTAACGTAAATGTTATCGTTAGCGTGCGATCTCTTAAACTCCCTATTACCAATAGCCGCAGTTTACTCATTAACCAGTGTACAGCCAAAGTTCCTGTAATTCATTTGATATCTATAGAATACGACCATATTTCCCATCTGCCCCCCCCTACTTTTCACCGCCCGTGTGCGGCAAGTAACCCCAGCAACTTGAGCCGGTGAGCATCTTTATTTTCCTTATTTTCTGGTGTGCTTCGTTTAGCGCCCAGAATAGAATACAAACTATTTTTTCATTGATCCCCTCATACTGCCTTTCATTTTGACTACGACCATATTTCGATTTAACTTAGACATCAACTGTAGCCTATATTTCCAGTGCCCTATTTAGGATCAAGTGTATGCAACCGCATTTCCCTTATGCTCAATTTTTCCATTCTCCAGAAATCAATCGTATTTTCCTGTTACCCCTCGATTTATCCGTATTGGCAAAACTGCCCTGTTGCTCTCCAGTTCATACCCGGATTACAACCGAATTTCGTAGCAGCAATTCATCCAGTATCAAGGGCCCATATCCATAAAGTCTTGCTAGTTTAGTTGGTTGCTAGTTGTGTACATTGGCATGTACAAACTGACCACTTTAGCAAATAACTAAGCCTAGCAAGGTTTATGAATGTGGGTCCAGAGTACTACGTACACTGTAAAAACCATTTTGTCCACTACCTGGACACGTGGGTTTGAGATGAGAATGGGTCCATGGTACCCAGAATATTTGTTCTTCGAGCCTGAAACGAGGAGGTCCTTAGGTTCCAGTAACCCATAATGACCAGTTTCACAGGTCACTTTGGCCCATCTACTATTGCTGCTCATGGGTGCCAACACCCCACGGTAGCATTCGTAGATGGGCCAAAGTGACCTATGAAACTCTCATTATGGGTTACTGGAACCTATAGACCTGTCCGTTTCAGGCTCGAAGAACAAATATTCTGGGCACCATGGACCCATTCTCCATTGAACACGTTTCAAAACCCATGTGTTCAGGTAGTGGACAAAATCATGGGTCTCTCGAGCCCATTCGTTTTTACAGTGTAGGCCTAGTACACTATGTTCACCAGCTGCCCTCACTTTAGGCCTAGAATCCCACCGTATTTCTCCGATGTCCTGAACATATAGGCCCCTACATTGTATTATAGTAATTTAAATTGGTCATATATATCCCTGACTCGATTTTTCTAACTCGACCGAATTTTCATGCTGCACTTCGTTTCGCTAGGTCTACATGCTGATAGGCCTAGAATCCCACCGTATTTTCTTATGCCCTGTATAGTAACAGAATTCGATAGTGCAGTTTACTCATTAACCAGTGTACAGCCAAAGTTCCTGTAATTCATTTGATATCTATAGAATACGACCATATTTCCCATCTGCCCCCCCCCACCTTACCTCCTTGATGCTTACCAATCCTGTATATTTTCCCAGTACATGTAGGCCTACATGTACCTTTGATCAGAATACGTCCAGAATACGTCATTTCAGTAGTGCCCTTATCTATTGTCGAAAATATTGCCATGATAGTGAATTCTGCATCAGCATCAAGATTTAGAGGTTAGAAGCTGGGACATAATAGGAAGTTTTCGCAAAGCCCCCGAAACGCCAACGCGAACGCCGAACCCATTTTTCGATGCAACGGAGAGAGCACCGAACAAAAGCATAGAGTTCGCGTTGGCGTTTCGAAGGCTTTGCGAAAACTCTATATTGATGACTGAAAACCTCGTATAAAGAAATGATTCGTCGGATGCATATAACTCTATCCTACTGACCATAACTCTCTCATGCCGAAAAGAGATTTTTAACATTCGTTATTTCCACATGCAGGTATTTCTTAGGTATTCTTCCCATCAACCGACGCCTTTTCTACGAAAATGAACCAGAATATAAACCCCATCAAGTACTACGCCGATGTGTACATACGTTGTACTACTAACTCTAGTCGTCAATGCTTGGCAGTACATCAGAGGAGCCGAAGAAAACCAAGTTTTGTTCATTTGTAACCTCTTTGCAGGTGTTCCATTCCTGGTTTTGCCAACGATACATTCGAAACCCAAAGCGATGCCCACCTCGCCCTTATAAACGCGACAATCCCCGATGATGATTCCTGCCGTTTGTATGAAAGCGATAAGAATGGAACCGTCAGCAAGCAAAAATGTTCTCAGTGGGTCTACGATGAAACATATTATTCTCCATCCGTCCTTAGCGAGGTAAGTCATCGAAAATATAGTCTCGCGTCACCAGCCTCTCTCTCTTACAGGAGAGAGTCTGGTAGCAAAGGCCAAAACTTTCGTTACCGCCAGGTGGCGAGTGTCCATTCATCGCTATCAGTTCAAAAACTTGAGTGGGTGGTTACAAAACATGCAGCTGTTTATTGATTTTGACTTTATTCAGGAGATTTTTTGCGGGGCAGGGAAATAATATCGCATGCTCGATTTTGCAAAGCACTAAGGCACCTGGGTGCAGTGTCGTAATTGGAGCATCAGAAAATGCGGAATGCGACGGCACTGCGGAGGAGTTTGGTAGCAAAGGCCAAAACTTTCGTTACCGCCAGGTGGCGAGTGTCCAGCTCAGAGCATCCGAATCTGATTGGCCAACGGCTGATTAAACGTAAACATGGCTGCGCCCGTGAAACGCATGATGAACGAACAAGGAACGAAATAGTCCGAGGGAAATGTTACCTTTTTAACACGTTTTATCGTGGTTTTCACCGAGTGATATGTAGACAGTGATCAAGCCTGGCCGTTTGAGGTGGATCGCTGATGAAATAAAGTGGAATTGTATTGTATCAGGATCGATTTACCTTCTGGCTGAACTTCGACTCCCTTTAGGTATTCTTCCCATCAACCGACGCCTTTTCTACGAAAATGAACCAGAATATAAACCCCATCAAGTACTACGCCGATGTGTACATACGTTGTACTACTAACTCTAGTCGTCAATGCTTGGCAGTACATCAGAGGAGCCGAAGAAAACCAAGTTTTGTTCATTTGTCACCTCTTTGCAGGTGTTCCATTCCTGGTTTTGCCAACGATACATTCGAAATCCAAAGCGATGCCCACCTCGCCCTTATAAACGCGACAATTCCCGATGATGATTCCTGCCGTTTGTATGAAAGCGATAAGAATGGAACCGTCAGCAAGCAAAAATGTTCTCAGTGGGTCTACGATGAAACATATTATTCTCCATCCGTCCTTAGCGAGGTAAGTCATCGAAAATAAAGACCTTCGTAAATATGACAAAAGTCGAAATCAGTCAAAGCAACATCAGTCTATCCAAATATAGTACTTTTGCAAGGACATCCAACAGACATACGAATTCAGTGCAAGCTGAGTTGCACTTTTTTTTCTCAGGACTTTGCTTTAAAATAAGATTAAGGCCCGTATTCTGGAAGCGTCCTTAACTCAAAGTGTTTGTATTCTACCCTGCAAACAATAGGTAAAGGTAAAGCTTCATGTTAAGGAAGCTTCTAAACGGCCCTAAGAACAATCAGTACGTTTGACAGTTCATGTCTTCTTACAGTTCGACGTTGTGTGTGACAAAGTCATCCTGCGGTCCGTCACCAACATGCTCTTCATGTTCTTCAAGATAATAGGAGGAATCATCGGAGGACAAATCTCAGACAGGTAGGTTTGACTGTCTTAAAGTCTCCGCATTCCAACCGAGCTCGTTGTGACATCTTCACAAGTACCGGGAAGTGCTTCTCAATTTTGTACGCTACCAGATGCCTTGGCATTCCCAGATATTCGTGCATGAAAACATGACGAAAACATTAAGGATGTGGGGAGCATTAAAAAACGTTACACCTGCACGTACACTAGAGTTATACGTGTTACAAAATGCGTGTACTAAACAACAAAGAACGAATGGCATGTTAGCCACCCAAGCAAGCAGGTGAGGAAACGACTTAAGAATGTTGCTATTGGGTTGAAGGATAATAAGCAACACGGTGGTTGAACCCGGTGGTTGAAGGACTAGGGTTACGGGCACCGGGAGAGTGACATGTACATGTACTAATGCATAATGTCAGATATTTGTTCCTTGATTTTCCACCTTCTGCCCTCCGAAGGTAAAAGACGGTACCACCTTCTGCCCTCCGATGGTAAAAGGCAGTACCACCTTCTGACCTCCGATGGTAAAAGGCACTACCACCTTCTGCCCTCCGATGGTAAAAGGCGGTACCACCTTCTGCCCTCCGATGGTAAAAGACACTACCACCTTCTGCCCTCTATGGTAAAAGGCGGTCCTACCACTTCCTGCCTCCAATGGTAAAAGGCAGTATCTCCACTCATAATCAGGGCAGCATGGTCAACTTGAATGCCAGCCTGATTCGACACTACTGTGTGCTTCGGAGTGCAGCGCAGTAGAGCTCTTGGCCTAACCATGCAATCGACCGTGTTTACTGTACATGTACTGATCACCAAGGAGATACATGTACCGTTGGTGGGCAGCCTGCGATTTGAGCTCTCGTTGAAGAAAGCTGCCTTGTGTCGTTAATCACCCCGATCCAGGTAGTAGGCACCATGGTTCAGATCATGGGCACTTGGTCTTTAATCAGATTCATCCCCAGACTCGGAATTTGAGAGTTTTGCACCAACCTGCAACTTTCTCCCAGGAGGTAAAAGCAATTCATGACATGAGTTTTCCCAACGGCTCAGTCACGTCGGTTAAGCCTACGAAAACGTTTAGTGATGATTCGCCTATTGTTCGAGGAGGATGTAATCCTGGCTAAATGTTGTCGTAGGCTAACCAGGATTGCTGAATATACTCTAAACTCCCACTTACCTTTCCCATTCCTGAACTCGGAAAAAATGACCAAATCCTAAGTTGAAGATATCGCACGCTGTCATTCATTGCCAGGCTCGGGAGTGGGACAAGTAAGTGGACAGGACATTACTGTTTCTGACCATACCCCCACCCCATTATCTTCAACTTAGGACTTAGTCATTTTTTCGGAGTTCAGGAATGGGACAGGTAAGTGGGAGTTTAGAGTATATTGCGTGAGCCTCAGTGTAGTATGAGTATCACGCTCCAGTTATTTGGGCTATCCTGTATTCATACTATGTACAAACATAGGAGCTGCATGAAGAAACGAAAGAATACAGCTTCACGACAGCGAAACCACTTGCTGAGCCTGAAGAGCCCAGCAGACACTTTGTGAAAAATGTATGACCTTAGTCTTAGTTCTTTACCCTGTTTTCAGATTTGGTAGGAAGAAGGTGTTCTGCATTTCACTGATACTGATGGGTCTGTCAAAATTAGCCAGCGGGTTCGCCCCCGAGATTTACTCATTAATGGTCTTCAGAGGACTATCATCCTGTTTTAGTATTTCCTTCTATCAAACTGGATTCGTCTGGGGTAAGTTCACTCTACGGGAGGCTGAGATAGGGAACGAAAAAGAAATCTCAGGTTGTGAACCGACTGCGCCAGTCATTCGACATGATATATCATGACATATTCGAATAAACTCCCACACAACAGTTTCCAACCGCTCACCGTATTACCCACGCTCCGAAACTGCTTCGATTTCTCAGAAGATGACCTATTAGCAAGAATATATAAGTATATATTCTATTAGGTATCGTAATTCTATCTTTTTACAGCCATGGAATTATCGGGGGTATCCAAACGACAGATTGCGGGAATGGCCTGTAATCTGTTTTTTGCCGTCGGAGTATGTATTGTGACTCCCTTCGCCTACTTCATCCACAACTGGAGGCACCTAACATTTGCAATCACCTGTCCTTGTGTAGTCTTCCTCGGCTATTGGTGGTGAGTTCCCAATTCGTTTAGTGGCAATCACCCGTTATTCTCAACCGATTTTAACTGCATTGTATACCGTTTCCACCACCGTCTGCGGCGAGAGGTGTGGTTTTCACAGGGCGTCGAAAGTCCTTCGATGGTTTTGCATAATATTTGGCGTGTTGGTTACCCCAGTCACAAAGGTAAAACTGTACGTGTACATGTACATGTACATTGTTTGGATGTATGAAGTATATGTTTGTGCGGATGACAACGGATGACATCGTAACAAGGGCATTTTTTCGATTCCACAGGTTAGTCCCCGAGTCACCGCGGTGGCTACTCTCAAAGGGACGGGCAAAGGAGGCGGAGAAAGTGGTGCGAAGGGCAGCAAAATTTAACGGCAAGTCAGACATTCTACCGGATGGCCCGCTTTTTGATACCGGTACCACAGAAGAAAAGAATGAGCAGGTCCGTACTGAAACGTCAGTGACTTGCTGTTCTGTTTTGAAGAATAAAACTATCGTTCTCAGGCTTCTTGCGCTAAGTCTTAACTGGTAAGTTACCTCGGATTTAAATGTTTACAGGTGATATCTTGACTCTTCAGCACGCAGCTTACTGGTAAGTTGGGTGCTGTCCAAAATCAAATACCACTTTTATTGTATTGCATGGAGTCAAATACCACGTGTAATAGTTGCGGTGGTGTCTGGAGTCAAGATACCACATGTATGTTGTCTAGAGTCAAGACACTATGGGGCCGTATTCAAAAAGGCTGTTTAAGACTTAGACGCGTGTACATGTAACTTCGTCAAATGCATGGTGGAAGTGTATGCATTTTAGTGAAGCCACACGCGTCAAGTCTTAATCGCACGATGATCACCCTTTTTGAATACGCCCCAATACGTGTATTGATATTCGAACTAACTACGATTTGATTTTCTTCCTTTCTTGATTCCCTCGCATTCAAAATTACAATTACACGTATAGGCCTAGATCTATTAACTGTCCATTCAGACTGTCGAAACCATTTGTTCATTCAAGGACTGTACCTGCAGTAAATAAAACTAACAACCGTTATATCATTTCCAGGGCCGCTGTATCCGCGACCTACTACGGCCTATCACTGAACTCTGGGAATCTATCGGGTGATATATACATCAACTACCTCGTGACGGGGCTTATTGAAATCCCTGCGTACCTTTTTGCATTGTTCGCTCCCATGAAGTTTGGCAGGAAATATCCCCATGCCTTTGCAACAATCACAGGCGGAGCTGCGTGTATTTTGTCCATATTTCCTGTGATGTTCGGAGGAAAATGTAAGTATGAAGTAGGCCATGCCTCGGCGGTGAAAGTGTGGGCATCAGCATGTCGAACAAATAGTGCGAGATACATGTATTGTCACGTTATCCACTCGTGTACCAACATTGTATGAACCAGGAGGGTTTACATCTTTGGATCGGCAATAACTCGGTGGAAAATTTTCGGCATCGCTGTGTCGTGTAGAACACATTTTCCATTTTCTTTTCTTTTTCATTCCTGGAACACAGTGGTTGATCTGTGAATCCTGCATTAACATGTGACACGTTGCGTTGAAATGCCCACAGACTTTTTGTCTCCATCTTCACCTACACATGTAGTATCATAACATCGATCGTTCATCGGTATTGTTATTTCAGCAATGTTTTGGATAACTACAACACTATCAACAATCGGAAAATTTGGTGCTTCGGCCGCATTCGCGTCCGTTTACATCTGGACGGCTGAGATGACCCCCATAAGTTTGAGGGTCGTCACACTCGGGGTCACTTCAACTGCCGCCAGGATCGCTAGTATGATTGCTCCCTATATAACCGATTTGGTAAGTAGAAATGGCAGACTATAAAGTCAGAGGAGGTTATTAAGCATTGCCCCAACCTGTGAGCTTCAATCTTGCCGCTCATTTTGCATGGACATTTAGGAAACAATCTGTAGTCGTGTACTGGAGGAAAGGAGAAGGATTTCCCCATAAAGCGATTACCACAACGGTCATTTCTTCTCATTGACAATAATCAATTTCAGGGAATACTTATACCAGGTTCCTTTTCCGAAGCATTCCCATTGATGGTTTTGGGAGGATTTGTTTTGTTCGCTGGTATCATCAGCTTCACATTGCCAGAGACTTTAGGAAGACCAATGCCAGAGACACTAGAAGATGCTTTGAGACTTGGAAAGTACGTCATAAGTCGGAGTAGATTTGATAGTTTTGATAATCAAACGTATGCCAATAAGATCATTTTAATATTTTTTTGGTAACCAAAAGACGAGAAATTCTTCTGTATGTAAATGTCGCCGTCCAGTAGCCTACATCTAGTAAATTCCTTAGGTAGCATACATGCACTAATGGTTTGGTTCCGATATACCTAACCCTAACGCAATTTTCTTTCCAGGCCAATGGAGGATAAATTGGAGGCAAATCATACAGAGCTTCAGAGGTTGTCTGCTCCAGAGGCCAATGGATGCGCGACCAAAGTTTGATGAGTCATATTTTAACTATATATCGTTTTGAGATAAGCGAATATGTAGTCAATCATTGGCATTTTTAGGGGAATTATGACGTCATTTCAACAACGTGAAAGCTGGTTGCAGTAGTTTTGATGCATGGTTGTTGGGACCTTGGTGCCGAAATGACGAACGTTTATATCAGCGATATTATTCCTTTGCTTAGTGTTCCGTTACCGCACAAATAGAGAATTTAGCTGTTTAAGAGATCGTCCCGCTAACGGTAAAACTAACCACTGCACTGTACTGTAACAATATTTTTTACATTGCAAATGGATACGTCAGAAAGTTTTTGCATTGTTATCATTAATCGAGAGTTAACGATAACATTACCAAGGCTGTTTTTTACGTACATTGATTTACCAGTACCGTTAGCCGGATGATCTCCTAAATTCAATATAACGGATCGAGTTCTAAAACTTTCGAATATCAAATTGCAGTCAACATTCGCTCGACGTCTTCCATTGCATTGCCCGTATACCACACGCTCTGAATACAGAAACATTCTTTGTTTCGAACAGTTTTCAGCTAAACACTAACTTGTGTTACACCATTATTTCTCTCAAAACCTATCGGTGGGTTATATAAATCTATATATATACACATGCCGAAAACGGGCCCTCTTCTCTTGCTGGCCGGCAACACCTCAGCGTGAATAAACAAAATAAACCACTAAATAAACAATCCTATTTGGTTGTTGACTCACTGATATGGCTGGCTGATCCTGCGCTTGCCTCCCTCTGCTCATAGCCCACCCAATCCATCCCAGAACGGCAGGGGGTACAATACACCGCTTTGTCTAAATTAATTATGTGTACACTATATCAACGTTGTTTGTCCTGGCCAATGCAGTAAGCTTATTTACGGCAAAATAACTTTCACAACTTCTGCAAATTTTGGGGTCATCAAATACATCTTTTCCTCCCTTCAACATGTTCAATCACGCTGCCCAATGTAAGTTCAACTTATCTTGGTCAAGCTGACCCAAACAAACTATTTCGCAGGCTACATAAATATAATCTCTTCTAGTGGTGGATAGAATTAACACTCTTTTTGTAATCCCTTATCGGGTGTATTTAGCCTTGGAGGAATTTTACCGGTATATTTGCCATATTAAATGACAACTCTCCATTATCCGCATGCTATTCATCATGGCAGCTATGAACGTGCCAATGCAAAGATGTGTGAAGAAAGTACAATTAGGAAACAGAGCGAGGAACATGCCAAACGATTCAATCTCATCGAGTGGAGAGAGCAGCAGACTCACCACCATAAATGCCATAAGGCCCATGCACAGAGAGCAGCTCGCCAAATAACACCAGCCTATAAAATTCCTAAATGTGATAATTTCAAATCGTAGTCTGTTGCATGATCTATCTTATTGATACCTTATCGTTTTCTTCAACACTGTAATATAACATTTGGAATGGATACCATTAATCTCTTCAAATTCCTCCTGCATTCAATGCAGTAGGCCCACACGTATCAGCCTAGCAGTCTCCTCTATGGCAAGCCAAAGCGGAAAAAATGTCAGGACACCAAAACAACATCAGGAATACAAAAAAACATGTCAGAAATCTATAAAATCACCTCAGGATTTGAAAAGAACATGCAGGATTTACAAAAAAACATGTCAGGACTTTACAAAACATTTATATAATATATACATATTTCTGGGGTATTTTACCCCGGGGGTCAGGACACTGTCCGTGGGTGCTTTGGGACCTCGGAAACACCCACCACCCCTGCCATGCATGCCTCAAGTCCCTGTGGTTTTTTGGAGGCTTGTGCCCTGTTGTTCAGGTTGATCACAGAGTAAACACTCCAATCAACACACCATATTGCTTGCATAGTGAATGGGCAAAGGGAAATTGATAGGGTCGATAGTCGGCAGCTGTTGATGATCGATCATTGAATATACATTCAAGTACATGCAAGAGTAAATAAAGATCTTTATTTACTCTTGGTACATGTATATACGGTGGAACCTCTCTGTTGAAAGCATCTTTGAGACAGAAAAGTGTTGTTCTAAATTCAGAAGTGTCCGAATTACAAGAACAAAATGGACAGAATGACTTCAAAAGTTGTGCCCTCCATGGCTGAGGTGTCTGCTAACGTTACATGTATAATGAATGATTCATAAGCATGCCTTTGAATGTATTGACGTCTTTGTAAATACGTTCAGATGTATATTTTGTTTTTTTATGATTTGTTTCGTGTGGTTACGATATTGAAGTCAGGCAGGTGAAAGAGAGAAATGTTTGAAGCCACTATTTATTATTATATGCTTGTTGTAATCAAAGATTGGCGAAAGGTGCCGAAATGATCGAACTGCTCATAAAAGAATTATCATGTATAAAAAGACAATTTTTTATGTATACATAGTACTTAATAAATATCTGTCTATTTAATTAGGCCTATGTCTTGCTTTTCGAATGAATCCTTATGAGTTGAGTGAAAGGCTTCCTGAGAATCTCAGGTCATTTACGATCGTACCCTCCCTCGTAGTTGCGAAAGGAGCGAGCGCGAAGCCCTGGGATTCTCAGGATGAGTGAAAGGGGACGCACTCATCATCCTGTGAAAGTGATTGTCGAACACCTGTGCGTTTTGGTATATGTAAAATGATCCCTTCACATCAAGGTGCATGGCGGTGCCCTGTCACAAACATACCCCCAAATCGCAGTTGCAAGACCACAGAGACTGGCTTTGCCACCGGGATCGAGCTCCTCCACTAACATTATCATATGAAAGTCTGTCAGAAAGGACTTTGATTCGAAGAAATCAACAGCCTGCGTGCGGTGTGCTCAGAATACCGACCCATTACCAAGAGGAGAAGCTTGACCCGCCGGCAGTGCCACACCTCTTTGACCTAACACTGCAGATTTTGGTGCATATCATGAGATAGCTACAGTTTATTGACTCGCGAGTTGATTTGTCGTACAGTCCTGTGCAAAAGTTTAAG
>NMRB01000381.1:140553-178565 GCA_002633025.1 Notospermus geniculatus | reverse complement strand
ACACCTTTTTTGAATGATAAGTCTCCGCATCAAATAGAGTTCCAAAGCCGGTAGTATTTTATGCAAGGTTCTCGTTTACTTTTCGAAAAAATTGCAACAACATCTTTATAAGCACTCGAATCACAAAGCGATGCCGTCAACTGAACGTGATGTAATTTTCAACAACAAAATGTCCTAGCCTATGTTATGTGATACACGGCATACTCCCCACGGAGCATGGTCATGCGTGGGAGGAACGAGAGGACAATTCGGAATTGGCGAAAATCACTATAAGCTCAGTATGCTTACACAGCTGCTGCATCACACATAAATTGCGCTATAATGTCATCAGAAACACTGTGCCAACACAATTTCATAATTTCGTTCTACTTTTTATTAAGGTTGAAAAGAAAATGCATCAAAACGCAATACCCACAGACGAATTCCCTATCGAATATTGACCTAAATTTCACTGTGTTCAAGGTCATGAATAACGTTTTATGGGATTGTGTGTCACGTGAATGCATATTGTGATGACGCTTTTCACAGAATATGAATCTTTTTCACATATTTTGATGACGTTTTTGTACATTTTGATGACGTTTTTCACAAAAACTGGTCGAAAATTTTTCATAGCCAGAACAGTAGGGCGTAATACTATATATTTCATGTATTGATTATCTAACCTTTGGACGCCCTAAAAAGAGCACGGTATTGGATCTCAGATGCGTTATTTGACTGCCGATGTAGAGGGAGCCACCTAGCGGCAGTAAGACGAACTACAAAAATGCACTGCAAAATGAATTTACATTTTATTTCTTTGGTTTTTGAAATACAATAAACATGTGCAAAGTACATACAGTGAAATAGAAAGATGAGAATTGGAGGGTTTGGATAGCCTTAGATCTGTCTTCGGAGGGTACATGTACATATGTACTATAAAGTAATATCACAAAAGACATGTTTATTAATTGTGAGATAGAGAATGAGATTAATATAAGGTGCATTGATATGATATATAGGGTGTCCCAAAAAAATTAGAAGCATTAATTCATGCCAGACTGTGGCAGACAAGCACAAAATGACAATGCAGAAAAAAAACTTCCATCCTTCTGCTTTAGACGGATACCGGTACCAATTTTGTTTCAGCAAATTTATTTTATAACCATACATTTTGAGCCCCAAACTCTACACATTTTTTGGACACCCTATACAATAGATATATTACAGTCATGTACAACACTGACATGCACCTTGCTCTAGGCCAAGTCAACAGCATGTGACCTCCGTCATTAAAATGTAAGGTTATAGTCAGATATGGAAACCTGATATGATGTGTGTGTATTGGCTTTCGCTCTGCTCCAGAAAAAAATAGGCCGATGCCGGTGGAGGTTCCGAATATGGACGGAGATGAGGAACCAAGGCTCATGGATATGGAAACAGCCATCGAAAAAACGACCAAGCGCGATGCATTCGGGAGGTATCAGCTATTGGCGTATGGCTTCTTCTGCTTCAGCGCTCTGTTTGACGCCGTGAACATCTACGATTTTGTGTTTATCTTGGGATTGCCAAAATACAGGTAGGTTGCCAACACAACCAATACGTTGTACACTCGAATTCATCATTCACATTTTGGACAATACTTTACACCGACTGACATTGAACATTATTTGAAAGGATTATACCGAAATGTGGCATTCAATTTCCTTTCAGATGTGCCATTCCGGACTTTGCCAATGATACGTTTGAGGTTCAATCCGAAGCCCACCAAGCTCTTATCAATAACTCCATTCCTGACGGTGAGTCCTGCACCGTATATGAGAGCACCCTAAACGGCTCCCGGCAGACGAAGACATGTTCTAAGTGGGTGTACGATGACACACTCCTATCACCGTCTGCTTTAAGCGAGGTAAGTCAATAGGAGCTGTCAGCGAGTTGACCACTAGGTGTCACGACGGCCCAATTCAATGCATCTAGCGGACCCAGTCATTATTGATCGAGCAGCAATCACGTAGATTTTCCTGTACATTGGTCCGCTAAGACTTTGCTGCCATCTGTTGGCAATATGCGCGGCTGACTGTGCCTAATAGATTTTTTCCACCCGCGCCCGCCTCCTATTCCGCGGAATAGGAGGCGGGCGCGGGTGGAAAAAATCGATCCAACGTATTTCCCATTAGCTGTTTCACCCGCACCCGCTCCCGCCACAGAAACCGCGTCCGCAAACGTCTCGTGGAAAAGCAGCCTTCGGCTGAGTTTACATCGAGGCACACGCGACACGGACACGCAGGCGAACAATGGCTTCACAAAGGATTCATCCCCATGAAACCTTTGTTCGCCTGCGTGTTTGTGTCGCGTGTGCCTCGATGTAAACTCAGCCTTAGGGCTGATTCATACTCGCTTGCGGACCGTCAAGCGCATGAAACTGATCGCAGGTTTCCACGACGTGAATGTGCACACGCAGTGAAATTGATCATAGTCGGCGCAAAATCCGAACGGAGTATGAATCAGCCTTAACGGGGACGAAAAGTGTCATGATGGTGTTTTTTTTTCTTTTTCATCAGTTTGACATTGTCTGCGACAAGCTCGTCTTACGGTCGGTCACCACAATGGTGTTCATGTTCTTCAAGATTGTTGGTGGAGTCGCCGGAGGGCAAATTTCAGACAGGTACTATACAAAGCATTATCCATATAGGTTGAACTTACGGCGAATTTTAAGTGATTTGTGGTTCAGTCCTCGCTAGCGATAAGTAGGGACAATTTACAGCACTGTCCATCTTTTCCTGCCTTTAGGTTTACGACAATTTTCGTATATTAGTGAGGTTTAGGAATTAAACGATAAACGTAAACTTTACGACAACGTTATTTTTCTTACTACACATTGACCAGATTTTATATTGCATTTTCGGTACGGTACAAAAATAACGTTGTCGTTAACGTTTTTGTTTATCCTTTGATTTCTAAACCTCCCTATTCACGTTCCAGATTCGGAAGAAAGAAAGTGATTTATGCTTCTCTACTCCTAAAACTAATATTGAGGTTAGCGAGTGGATTTGCCCCTGACATCTATTGGTTCATGACATTGAGGGGCTTGTCGTCCATGTTTTGCGCATCAGCCTATCAATCAGGATTTGTTTGGAGTGAGTCTAAACCGTTTTGTAAATACGTTTGAGCTGAGCTTATGGTGAAGCACATTACATGTACGTTCCCTTTCGTCGACCGACAGTGAGGAGTCTGTCACCAAAAATCGTTCGGCTAGGCTCCTAACGCAGTCTCATGAAATGCTCTGCCCCTTGGTTGGGATGTCGACAGTAACTATACCACAACCGAGAAGAATAGTTCCGGTAAGAGAAGCAGGTTCGAAGGATGATTTCGATTCATCGCTGATCCAAATGCTTTTGAACAGTTGATCATTTAAACGGCAGTGCAATATCCGGTATACTTCGTCAATCGGAAGACCGGGATCTTCTGTCGATTCTTGCCCACAGCTGCAGGTCTTCTGACGACTCTCGTAATGAGTGGCGTTCTAATTATAAATAAATGTTCATTTCCATTTTTTTCAGTAATGGAATTCGTAAAGTCGTCAAATCGACAAACTGCAGGAATAGTTGTCAACTTCTTCTTTGCAATTGCGGCATGTTTGGTGACCGCTTTTGCATACTTCATCCGCAACTGGAGATACCTCACATTCGCCTTGACAGCTCCCTTTGCGGTATTTATAGGATACTGGTGGTAAGCAACGTGACAATCGAACAGCCTTGCAGTGCATTCCTTCGGTATTAATGGTAACACATCCAAGTGCAAGATCCAAAGTTAGGCCATAAATCCTTGAAAGTGTACCGTACAAGAAGTCAATCTCCAGAATTCACGAATTTTCGACCCCAACCGGGGTCTTTTTCAAGTGGAACTTTACAATCTGAAACTCTAGAAAAGACCAGAAAAGACTAGAGTTTCAGATTGTAAAGTTCCACTTGAAAAAGACCCCGGTTGGGGTCGAAAATTCGTGAATTCTGGAGATTGACTTCTTGTTTATTATCATTTTGTGTGTCAATTTTGTGCTTTTCTGTACCTTGAAAGTGTACCGTACCATTTTTAAACACTTTGTACATCTTCTACCTAAATAAATGATGTTTTAGACATGTTTCAAAATTCGATTTTTCACCCCGATTATTGCCCATGATACTGTACCAGCGGTGCCCCCGCCATGGACTATGATCCAGTTTGGGTTCTTACGAAGTATTCTTATAAAGTTCTATAAAGTATTGGCAAATGTATTGTAACTACATGATAGAGAATTTAGTGTTGTCTGTGTCATAATCAGAACCTCAAAATCATCATTTTTGTGATTACAATGTAAACTACCATTTTGCCAGGTTAATAATCGAGTCGCCGCGGTGGCTGATCTCAAGGGGGCGGCGAAAGGAAGCCGAACAAGTCCTCCGCAAAGTGGCCATGTTCAACGGAAATTCTGATGCTCTACCTGCTGGGAATCTTTTCGATAGAATCAACAAAAACGATGAAAAAAGGCCGAAGACATCGATAAATTTTTGTGTGTCCTTAAAAAGTCGGACCATGGTGACGAGGCTGATATGCCTAAGCGTTAATTGGTAAGTAAATGTAATTGAGTGTTGATTGATGTTATAGTGCAGCTAAATTGGGCGTGGTAAATTCACTTTATTTTGAAATCTACTCACCGAAGGGGTTCTCATTCTTACACGTACCGGTACTAGTATCTCATGCAGGATTTCCATTCATGTTCTTTGATTAGGAACTGGCATCATCCCCAACACGGGGCTGGGCTTTCTCGGCATCTCCCATCCACCCATGGGAGTTCCGCCGGTATCCGTAGACGAGTACAGGAATTTAGCATTGACAGTGAAACAGGTTAAACTTTTTTTCCCACAGGGCCGCTACATCTGCTGCCTACTATGGCTTGTCCCTAAACTCTGGAAACCTTTCAGGTGACCTGTACGTCAATTTCCTAATAACTGGAGCCATCGAAATCCCGGCATATACGTTCGCCTTGTTCGCTCCAATGAAGTTCGGCAGGAAATACCCGCATGCATTTTCAATGATCGTAGGGGGAGTTGCATGCATTGTGTCGGTGTTTCCCGTACTGTATGGCGGGCCGTGTAAGTACGACAGGGTATCGTTCCATATTTGTCAGTTGTGCACGGTCGAAAATGAATGATGCCAGTTTTCACGAAGATTGTCGGTCCGACTTCTGGTCAGGTGCATTTAAGGACACGTCCTTGAAGATGCACCAGGTATTTTAGATGACGAGTTACTAAATCCGCATTAAGGCTGGTTCCCTGTCCTCGTACGCATTGCATTGCGCCCGATTGGTTCATTCAGAAGTACATGTGTAGTCGTTTATTTTTAGAACGCGGGAATGCACATTCAACATTCAGGAAACACAAAATTGACGTAAATTAGTGTATCCACTGTCAGAGTAGCAAACCTCCTCCCTAGCTGTTCAGAAAATAATGTCCAAAAACAAATGATCACCTATTGGTTTATGGTGAAACTCATTTCAGCACTCTCCTGGATGATTATCACATTGTCAACCGTTGGAAAACTCGGCACTTCTTCTGCAACAGCTTCTGTTGGCATCTGGACACCGGAAATGACTCCCACATGCATGCGTGTCGTCACCTTGGGAATCGTGTCAACTTCTGCAAGAATTTCTGCCATGATCACACCGTACATAACTGACTTGGTAAGCCACTGCTCGGTACCGGTATTTAAATAAATGCATCAACGGTTCATATTTTAGACGGATGTAACGTTTTTCAGGGTGGCCATGCAGTGTGACATTACAATACTGTATAATATGACTTATCCGGCCACCACGGCCAACCTGCGAACCACGCAAAATATTGACTATACACGATCCAGGCCAAGTTATGAAGNAATGGTCACACTGAAAAACATTACACCTGCACATCAATATTCTGACTCGTGATTTCAAGTTGTCGTTTATCTCGTGTTTTCAGTAAATCGATTCGCAGTTAGTTGTTAGTAAACAATAGAACCGATAGGAGACGTTCCATGCAAAAAGTCCTACTCTTGGCTTTTTCTACTACGTACACGTACATTTTGATTTCTACCAACTGTCATTCAAGTAAACGTTTATCACAGGGTTTGTTGATCCCGGGGCCCTTCTCAGATGCCCTACCCCTGGTTATATTTGGAGCATTCGCTGTATTCGCTGGATTACTTTCCCTGATCTTACCCGAGACGCTGGGACGACCAATGCCGGTTACTATAGAAGACGCTTTGAAGTTGGGGAAGTATGTCTAAATCTTAAAATATGTTGAGACTTCGTTTAAATGTACTTCTCAAAAGTGATAATGTCGACAAACAAACAGAATATCAGTATTTAGGGGGTTTGGATCAGGAATTACTTGATAGTGTCGGGTAAGAGCGATGGATGACTGCAGTACTAAAGCCGAAATAAGGCCTAGGCCTATTCTAGTTAGGCCTACTGTTGTCGCCCAACATAATGATGATCGTAATCGGCACCTCTTGACGTTTTGCTGTTTTTCCTTTCAGGAAAATCAACAAGGACAAAAAAGAGGCAAAACCAACCGAACTTGTCGGACTCTCCGGCACAGAAACCCATCACCCAAACTCCGAATTACCATCCTAAAACTCTGGGGAATGGGGATCACCATTTGGTCACATGGTGACTTATAGAGCAGACGTGACACCTATGGAGGCTCATTGTTCGAGAGATGCGGTTCACCAAGCACGGCCAATCAAACCTTGAATCGTCATGAATAATATAGGTGGCATCTGTGTACTACCAGTTCAAACCCACGCGAATATTCTCGCGTGGTCTGCGTGATCGGTGTTCCCTAATGAGAAGAAGAAATTGTTTCGTTTCATAACGAAGCCTGAAATGGTACACACTCCCTTTTGTCCCTCCTTGGGCTGTAAATAGTGCTTTTAATGCAGGCTTGGTTCCAGTGGACTAGTTTTATCCAATTGTTTTAGGTGAGAGGTGCCAAAATTTTATCATGAACTATTGAACAGTACAGTTGGTCTAAAGTAGGTCAAACAGCCACTAAAGAACTCTATATCTGGTATAATAAAAATATTCAAATACAAAAAAAAAACAATTTATTATAAAGCTTTTAGTGATCATGGAATAAATACTGTCTGGGATTTATTTGACAAGGAGGGGAAAACAAAAAGATTTGAAGACTTCGGTCTCCCACAGAAAGATGGTTTAATTGGTATCGTATTGTTTATAGAATTAAAAATAATCCCAAACTAGTTGAACTGATTGAACAAGGGCAGCAGAACTTAAAAGATCAGAACCTACATATACTCTCCGTTGGAAAAACAAAATTAGAATTATCACAAACACGTTACATTTATCAACAATTGTTAAACATAGACCATAAAGAAATTCCAAAATTAAGAACAGCTAAATATGTGGAAATCAAGGAAGAAGAAAAAGTAGAAAATATATTTAGAAGATGTCATAAATATCAGTTAGACACAGCCACAAGAAATTTTCAATATAAGTTTATCAATGATATTTTAGTAAATAATTTTTGGTTGGCTAAATGGAAAATTCAAGCAAACAACCTGTGCACATTCTGTAATGTTCACGAAGAAAACATACATCATCTCTTCTGGAATTGTGTGATCACAAAACGGTTTTGGGATGATTTTAACACTTGGATTAATCACTTCACACCTAAAACAATAACCGCTGAAATTGTATTTTATGGAACAGATCATCTACTTCTACACACTTTGATACTTAAAGCAAAAAGGTTTATACACAACTGTAGAAACAAAAAAGTGCTACCAGACCTAAGAGATTACAAATATATCATAAAATATATAAAACAAGTAGAATTAGAAATATCTTTTACAAACAAAACTGTTGACACCTTTTCTGAAAAGTGGGACCCAATCTTAGAATTTCTTTGAAAATCGATGTAATCAATTATAGAGTGATGAGCTAAGGGGGATAGACCTATTGGGGGGGGGGGGAGGGTTGAAAGAGGGTTACAGTAAATCAGTTTGGATGGGGAGGGACTAGGAAAGGGGTGAGGGTGTAATAGCCAAATACTAAAAAAAAACTCTTGTATTAATACCGATAGTTAATATGTACCGGTATATCACATGTTAGGTGTTTTGTTTTGTATTTGTTTTGCACTAAATAAAGAGTAAAAAAAAAAAGGTGAGAGGTGCAATGTGATTGGGGGTTGTGGTTTGTTGGGTGTGGGGGATCAGTGTATGTGGCAGAAGCATGAAGTACGTCCAGGAGAGAAGGCTAGCTTGGAGTACTGTGGGTCCCGCGGGGTAAATATTTTTTCAGTTTTCCAGTAAATGTGTCTTGTAGTGTTCAGTAGTAAGGTACAGAAAGTGTGCAGGAGTAATTACATTGTAATACGTTAAGGTACTTGTAGATTGTGAAGCAATAGTATCAGTTGGTGCATGCTTGGAGGAATTATACTGACAGTATAATGTCAGTATAATTCCTCCAAGATTGGTGTGATCAGTAAATACAGTTGTGAAGTGGTTTGGTAGAGTGGCTAATAGCTGTGGTAGTAGTGGATGTTGTGTCCACTGGGTTTTATCTTGCTGTTGTTCTCACAGTATTTCTGGTGTTATTTTCAGTTTCTCCGGTATACGATGTTGTAAGTGTACTGCCTTGCAAGTGATTAAAGGTTGTAAACCAACACGATCTACGTCTCCTTGTTGACCCCTCTACAGAAGGAACCCGTGACACCTCCTTATATACTGAATATATCTCCCTGAACAAACACTTCTTTAATTCTGAATGAAATTATATGTAAGGTAAAGTGGTACAATTCTAGCCCCCTTTTCTGGTTTTACAAGGGTTTCACCACCAAAACACTTGAATATCAACATGAAATTTGGCATCAAGCCCACACCACCACCAGGTTCTTTGATAAACTTAGGAAATTTCTTCTGCCTGAGGTCTCTGAGAAGTGTATCTTGAATATTATAGATCACTGGATTAGGCAGTATACATCTCCTTGCAATGCTGGCCATGTTTCCACTCAGGGGCTAGAATTGTACCGGGGCTAGAATTGCACCACTTTACCTTACCTATATTAGAAACCAAGCATGAACCATGGCCCATGGATGCATGAATTATCGGGATTGAAAAATATACACACGATGTGGGCTACTACAGCATGGCATTAGTGAGGTTTCGCAAGCGCCCGGTTAGGCCCTACGACGACGTTTATCTATTGTGTGGTGTACCCAAACAATAGATAAACGTTGTCGTATGGCCTATTAACCGGGTGCTTGCGAAATCTCGCTATTGTGAACACACCCCTTCGCAAATGATAATACATTGTCATGTCTTTGTCGACATACCCACGATGAGTAATATGGATGGCTGTTTCTACCTGTATCGTGCTTTAATTCTTGAACAACGAAGAGTGACATGCCCTCCGGCCTGATCTTTTCTAGGCGATTATAGAAAATGTGTCAAGCGTCTACAACATGCTACGTGTTAATCATATTCTATGTCTATCAATACAAAATAAATTGCAAATTGCAAAATACATGTACCACATGTCAAATGAAATCTGGTTCTCTTAACGAAATACATGTAGGCCTAAATACATGTAGACCTTCATCAACACAGATTTCCTAACGATGATTGTCGTGGATACAAACGAAGGGCTGCATGCCAAAATATTTTGCCAACCATTTCGTACCGACAAAAAAGGGGAGTTATTTTCAATGATTGCACGCACTCAAAACTCTGACTCGTTAGTTACATGTACATGTACAATCACCACACTTTAGATTTGATATCAAACTCTCTGGAATCCGGTAAGCTATGGAACACCGTCTCCAAGGTTGCGGATATAGCATATCAATCTAAATGTGGCATCTATTCCCTCGATTCCACCCTCAACATGATCGGGGTCTTCGGCCGTATGGTCCCCATTTGATACTTCAGGTCCTTCCGGTCCTAGAACGGCAAAAAGAAAATGAAATCAGATGAATAATGACCAATGATCAGAGGTGGAGAAAGGCGAAAGTTGAGAGTCAGGGCCGGATCCAGTCCCCCCCCCCACACACACACACACACACAATTTTTGGCAGAGCATGATTTTTTTAGCAAGAAAAATTTAATCACATAAAAATTCTAGTATTTTGCTCTCAGATGCCAGGAAAATGCATCTAAAAAGCACTTAAAATTGTCAAATTTTTCCAGCCCCCCCCCCGTTTGGCCTCAACTTTTTCGGTGCTCACCAACTCTTTCGAGGTACGCCCCCTCCCCCTCTCTGTGAATCCTGGATCAGCTGTAAAGTTTTTCAGTGTTTCCGTGTGTCAGTGTTCCCCCTTTTGTTCTGGAAACACTGGCAGATAGATCGACACGTTTCTCTGTGTGTCCTCCATTGTCGAGTCGCGGCTTATTCCGTCAGGCAATAGCAAGGGAACACTCGCAGATGGGGAACGCTCAAAAACGTTACACCGGCCCTGAGAGTATTCCCATTATCAAAATTCAGCAGGCCAAGAGAGAGTTTCAGTTGTCCATCCCTCAGTATACTGTCAAAAGATGATCATGATGAAGCAAATCTCCCAGTCATCACGAGACAGAATCAGTGCCATTTGAAACAGCCACATGTAGATGGATATTATAGTGAAGTCGAGAGGGGCATACATGTAATAAGTACAATGTTCTTACCGGCGTGCTTGATGCTCGGATGAACTTGCACGCTTTCAAGATGGCGGCAGAAGCTATCTTCATCTCTAGCAAGGCTAACCTCATCCCGATACAATTTCTTGGTCCCATGCCGAATGGCATCCAGTGGTACAGGCTCCTTTTGGATTTAACTTCTTCGGTGTAGCTGTAAAAATATGCCAAGCGTTTTGAACAAAGTGTAGACATTTCTTAATGAAGAAAGACTAGTAAATGCTCCTACTTCCTTTCAGCTGTACAAAATGGTACGAACTAGAAGCATCCACTATTTGTTGACGAAACCATTTTTTGGATGGCAAATCCGAAGGAAAAAATATTATTTTGTAAAGAGTAAACACTATACACGTAACTGTATTCTTCAACTGGACACTTATAACTGGAGTTATAAGTTAAATGAAATTCACGGAATGACGTATCAGCTATGACCTTGGTGTACGTCAGTGTCGAAATGAACCACGCAACAGACCCAAAACAACAGATACCACGATGCCAATAATATGTACTGACCGCAGTGGGTCAAACTGTTCCGGATCGGGATAAATCTCGGGATCAAAATGGATGGCGTATGCTGGAAAGTTAACACTTGTTCCTTTGGTAATAGTGATTCCATCAATAACCACATCTTCGCTCGCTGTCCTGTCAAATATGAAGGCTGCTGGGTACATTCTCAGAGTTTCTTGAATACACATATCAAGGTATTCGAGTTGGTTGACGTTTTCGTACGTTATATCCTGGAACAAAATCAGTCATACCAATAGGAGTACATTGAACTTGCGATAGGCGAATTTCTGTCTGGGCTTTTCCATTCGCACTTGAGACCAATTTCATTACCTTTATAATTTCACCGCAGGGAAACAAATCATTTTTAATGACCAATTCTCTGGTTAAGACACACATTATGACACACATGACCATGAAGTACTAGATCTATGTCGATCATGTCCACTGCAATTTTGTACACAGGTACATGTAGGTGTACTGAAAAACACGCAACAAGAGATGAAACAGTCATTCAAATGTGAAATGACTGACGTAGAATGATACAGATACCACTTTATGTACAGCTGTCTGCAGGTCATTTTCCACGTACATTTTCGCCAATCTTCTCTGATATTTCTTCAAACACCTTGTCTTGAATGTCTTGATCCATGGCCAGGTGGTAGAACAGGTAGTGTAGGGTGTTAGCTGTCGCGTCGAATCCAGCAATAAAGAAAGTGACAGCCTGGGCCAAGATCTCTTCCCTCAAAATTCCTAAAGAAAGGGACGAAGGACATTAGATTATGCATGTATAGGCCTGCCCAATCCCGTTCGTTAAGTCCAAGCCCGGATGTTCAAACCACAGCCTAGTTGAAAGTTCGGTCTGGCGATTATCTGTGTCTTAATTTTCAGGCTTTCACCAACAGGTGGAGTGGTACGGGTACTATTGACAGCTTGAGAATACGGAGTCAACCACTCAAGTGGGTGAAGGAGGTTTATGAGTTGCTTTACACCGAACTGGGCGCCTCAAACGCTCCGCAGTTGGCTTAGACCGATACCTTTACTGCTCCATTCAAACGTATCTCCAGTAGGATAGGGAGTTTTACGATCAACGTGGTCAGTTGACACTTCGTCCTTGATCATGATATCCAGGAAGTCGTGGAATTTCTGGAAAAGAAAGTGCCGTAAAAAGGACCAAACACGATACAAAGTACAAAATTTTCCAAAAAAGACCTTTAATTTCATGACATTGTGAAAATGCGAGTTTTTCATATTAGGCCTACAGGTGTACAAGTAAGCATATCATTATTCGATTTGGGTTTCGAGGACCAAATATTAAACTTCAGCCTCAAACTAAGGACAATGAGTGATATGAATAAAGACTAGCAAATGCTTTTACTTCAATTTTGCAATACCAATGCAATGCTGTACAAATCTGAAGTAAAAGTATTTGCCAGTCTTTATTCATATGGCCCATTGAGACGAGAAGGAAACCTCTATTGGTTCTTATTGATATCGAACCTACCCCTGGTGTCTGTCTTCTAAGTTCCATAGCTTGGTCAGTGACTCTAGCAAAAAACTTCAGGCAACTCAGGTCAAACAAGTGGATTCCACACTTGCTTAGGAAGTTGGCCATCTTTGGGAACATTACTGTAACAAGAAAAAGACACTGATCGATGTCGATGCTTCCCGAATGCGGGCGATCCGTTGATGAACGTTTAATGGAACGGTTTGATCAAATGCGTATGTGTAACTAGCTAGGCAGTCAATTCTATAGCTGCAACAACTTGATCTAGCGTCCGTAGTTTAATTGCCATTACCAGTCAATCGAATCGCGCATCCCAATATTCTAAACCTAAAATCCAAGGACCACAGCACCATAATTCTGCCAGGGTGCATGGATTATTATCAGCTACCAGAGTCGGACGACCGTGCGGAACTACATGTAGATGGATGAGAATTGAATGTCATTTTAGTGATATTCAGTTCTTACCGGCCAACATCAACTTGGGACTTCCCAGAGTGAGTTTGAAAATTTCCTTTGCTTGAAGAACAAACTCATGATTAGGATCTTTCTGTGAGTCAACCTGTATTCCAAACATCGTACTTGCTATCACATCCATCGTGAAACAGCCACATATACTGCAAGTGATAAAAAAACACTTCTAGTGATGGCAGATTAAAGATTTGAATTTCTTGCCGTCAAAAAAAATCACCACACCATCTTTGTCAAACGGTGCGAAGACCACAAGTGACGCTGGAGCCAACACTTATCCACTGCACCATATTCGCTCTTGGAATGATATTCTGATCGGTGACCACAAGTTAGCCAAAAGGACTGGGATGAGTCGCAATAATTTCTTACTCCCTGATATCCAAGCCTTCATTCTTCCCACTTGTCTCCTTCACGTTTAAGGCGAGCTGTTGGGCACCTCTCTTGATCAAATCAGTCATCTGGAAAAACATGTTGAGGGTGAATAAACTATATTATCTGCTGTTGTCTCGACTGGAAAACATCATAATGATGGACTTGCACTTCGAATGCGTGTACGGTGACCACCCTAAATACATTACTACCAACATGGATTTGTACTCAGCGTGCTCCGGTGTATCAGACTCTCACTGTCTGCGGACGCTCGTGAACTTACGCTTTTCAGACGCCCGGTCGTGAAGGCTGGTGTCGTCATGCTTCTGACGTGCTTCCAGTGGTCATCAACCAGTTGTGTCATAATTTTGTTCATGGGAGGTGGACTGCGTGCAAGTATCTGAAATAGCACTGAATTTGCATTTGTTTTTCGATAGTGTAGGCCTACATGTATGTACATGGTGTACATGTAGGCTGACGCAATGTACACCGTGAGAATCTCGTAGACGCGAAACACCGGTATAGTCTACAGGTGTACCACGCACTTTACTCTCGAATGCAAAGATACAACGTCATTACATTGTAAACACTAGCGGTGTCAAAAGAAAGCACGAACATTTCATACATATTAAGTTGCGCTTCCACTACAAAAAAAGCTGGTATTTGTCCGCTCTTATTCTGCTTCCATTACAGAATTGCCGGGTTCAATAATCAAAGTCCGGTTCTATTAAGTGCGGATCTATTTAGTTCGGATAGCATAGCCGATCATACTCCGAATCTAGATGCGGATAAATTTTGTAGTGGAATGGCAATAACACCGAATCTATTTGTAGTATTATGCTCGGCTACAGGTGGCTCCACGGTTGCTTGCGACTGTGCATGACCTATCCAAACTAAATAGACCCGCACTTAATAGAACCGGACTTATTAAACCCGGTGTAACGTTTTTCAGTGTGGCCGTTTTTCTGTGTGATTCCCATTGATCGGAACACACTGGGAAACGAACTCGCTGTTTCTCTGTGTGTCGCCCATTGTCCAGGCGCCGCTTATTCCGTCACTATTGTATTGTCACACTGGCTCACGGGCCTCACTGAAAAACGTTACACCGGCAATTCTGTAATGGAAGCAGAACAAGAGCGGACAAATACCGGCTTTTTTGTAGTGGAAACGCAACTATAATTTACGTGTAATGAGGAGGTAGCCTAGTTTTTTCTACCATTTGATGGCGCTGCGACCGTATCCACTTTTCCACTGTGACGTTGTTTGGAACGTCAACGTCACAGTGCAGTGACGTTGTGGCTTCATGCTCGCACCGCACATTGCCACGGAGATGACGTCCTGAAGACAATGAGAAGGCCTGATTTGGTCGCAGCGACATCTTTCCGTGGAGAAGTGGCGACCTCCTCATTTGAAGTAGACCGTCCTGGGCCCGGTTGCACGAAACTCACGACAGCGCTATCTTGGTGTTAGCACTATCTTCATGTTAGATGACGTAAAAATCCATTGTTCTTTTACGTCATTTAACATCAAGTTAGCGCTAACACCAAGATAGCGCTGTCGTGAGTTTCGTGCAACCGGGCCCTGTAGTTCATTGAATCATATTGACGTAGAGGAGGACTGACTTTGCGAGTACTGTTACCAGGGATATTTTGTCTCAATGTTTATGATGATCGCATTATGATATTGGCGACATTGTTTATGATACATGCATTGGCGACAGCAATTAGAAAGTAATTTTACATCCTTACTCTTCTGTTCGCAAATTTTGGAAACTGTTTCACTAGGACCTCCTTCATGAGGTCAACATCAGTGAGAGTAAGAGCGGGTGTGGAGCCGAGGAAAAACGACCTGAAAACGAAGTTGGGACATTTAGAACAATCTCAAGATGACGGTCGTTTCACAATGACGCGTCTCTCGGCATGCAGATCATTTTGGTCAAGTCTTAAAGGTGGTCAAGTCTTAAATCCTCAGAATTTTAGGTCTTTGGTCATTCCGTTTATTGTAGTTTATTGTATTGGAAGGTCAGATGATGCAATAGGCAAACTTGTAGGCCTACATGCATGACTGTCAAATATTGTTGCAGTATCAGATATTATACAGTATACATGTAGGGTCGTATTCATAAAGTAGTTCTATCGTTAGAACCGTCTTAAAGGGCCGTTTTGACGGGCGTTTTTATCGCCGCGATAATCGCCACTTTTTTAACGCTCAGTAAAAACGGATATCGCTCCGTAGGTCGATCGACTGTTGATCGAGTTCTACCATGGCTTTTTTCTCTCGTTGGCGATGTCACCCGCTGTTGGCGTTTTTGGGGTTTTAACGGGCGTTTTGGATGCGATATCGCCAACAACGGGTGACATCGCCAGCGAGAGAAAAAAGCCATGGTAAAACTCGCCGGCGGGAAATCGCTATAACGCTTTGGCGACAAAATCTCTGGTGAAAACATCAATCGCAGCGAGATACGATATCGCTCTTCAGATCGCCAGTGAAAATGACTGAAAAGCCACGAGCGATGCCTATTGCTGTAGCGGCCAAAAAGCCATGTCTTCACATGGCTATTTTGTGGCAAGGGATGAAGAATCGCCCGTGAAAAGTGAAATCGGCGATAACCAGCTAGTGAAAACAGTCGATCGACCTACGGTGCGATATCCGTTTTTACTGAGCGCTAAAAAAGTGGCGATTATCGCGGCGATAAAAACGCCCGTCAAACCGGCCCTTTAGGCCGGTTCCAAGTAACGTGGTTGACCTTACTTGGAAGCGGCCTAAGACGGTTCTAACAATAGAACCGCTTTATGAATATGACCCGTAGTGATTTTTATCACACTATACAGAATTTACCACTCAATTCCTAAACGGGGTTGAAGAGTAGACCAGCATTTTTCAGGCTGCTTCCAAGAGCAATTTTGTCCCAGTTTTGTGAACGAAAGTTCGCTTAGTCAGCCTATACCGGTAGGACTTCTGACACTGATTGACAAAAGTCGAAAATAGTCACTAAGAAATCAAACGATAAACGTTAACTTTACGACAAACGTTACTTTTTGTACCGAAAACGCAATAATCTGGTGAATTCGCAGTATGAAAAATAACGTTGTCGTAAAATTAACGTTTACCGTGTGATTTCTTAAACTCCCTAATACCTTGGAATCCACTGTATTATTAAAAGTGCAGCAGGCGGTCGAGTTGATACTTACCCAAAACATCGCTTATGCTTATACTTCTTGTACATGTCGACTTGATTCTGAAGGAATCCCTGTAAATCAAATTCGTATCATGTAAGTCTCCTTAATCTTCAATACATATAGTATTGTTCATACGGAGACTGTAGTTGTACATTAATTTGAATAAGAAAAGGACTATAGACTTGTTGAGTGAACGGAGCGCCGCAGGCTTGCAGGCGGCATAATTGGAACTCTGTATACCGGTGTATTTAAAACTCACCCTTCTCATGGCAGTTAACATATTGCCAAAGAAAGGCAATGGAGTCGGAGAGTCAATGCCATATTTTCGGAAATGGGTGTACATGTGCAGGTTATACCTGAAAAAAGAAGACCACACCTGAAGCCATCCGCCATAGAGGTTATCGATTTACTTAGATCTATACAGGCGGAGGAGTAACCGAACATGATGAATGAGGCGCGTACCGTATCGACTTCATGAGAACACTCACCAGACTGAGACCACCAGTACCACCGAAGTGGTCAGGAGCCAGATAGGGATATCCACCAAACCAAGTATTTCCATGGCCGCTAGATAGTTTCGCTTCTGCTGTGAACTGCAAATCACTGCAATATCGACGAACGTAGGCACTACGCACTGTTTTGTCAAACGAACGAATGTTATATTAGACTATAGATTCTAGGCCTAAAGAGTTGTGATGTCAATAACTAGATCAGTGCTATAAATAAAATAGCGGGTCATGCTTGTGATGTGGCAATTAGGTCTACATGTACATGTATGTTGGCACGTGTATCGCAGGCCGGAGTGGACACAATTCTATTTAATGTCCAGGGGCCGGTTGCACAAAAAGTTGAAAAGATAAAAGTCTGTTAATTAACTTTTCCTGTTAAATCCTTAACTTTTGTTTTAACTTACAAAACTAACATTTTGGAATAAGGTAACGCCAAGATAAACTAACAGTGCAACGGGCCCCAGATTAATTCCGATTTTATGTCCACATTAAATCAGGAGTTTATGTCCACAATAAATCAACCAATCGCAGCTGAGTTTTTAATGTGGATATAAAATCGCACTCCTTATTTAATGTCCACATAAATTCCTATTAATGTCCATATTAAATGAGGACTTTATGTCCACATAAAATCTACCAATCACGGATAAGGACTTTTGGACGGAAGTGAGTTTTCCCGATCACTTCCGTCCACAATTCCGTCGCTTCCGTCCTAAAATCCTCTTGGCTGCATGGTACGTGGATTCAAGAACCACGCCCCATGCATACACATCATGACATGGCCTACGTCCAGGCGCGGATCCATGATTTTTGGCAGAGGGGGTCAGGGCCGCCGAGGGCGGTCGTTGGAGGCGGGCACCGAAGATTCCCCGCGGGTGTCTAGGGGGTCCCCCATCTAGAAGATTTTGAATCTATAGAGGGCCGTAATTGTTAGAGGCGATTTCCTGGCATCTCAGTATCAAAACAAGCTTTTTTGCGGGTTTTTTGCTTATTGTCGCAAATTATTGAAAAAAACAATTGGTGGTGGCGAGCAGGGGGATCACGACCCCCAAAACCCCCTCTGGATCCGCACCTGACATCGCATTGCTCTTTCTAGCTGGTAGACCCTGTTTCTCGGCTCCAGGGAGAGCATGTCAACCTGGTTCCACCGGCCTGCTCCTGAGAGCCAGCGGCGCCATCGATGGCCAGTGAGTGGAACCGGCGGCGAGGCTTGCGCGACGCGGCATGCTTTATGGTCACCACATTCATACATGTACGTACATATAGGCCTGCACTACGCGATCGAGGTACATAGGCCTACACGGTATTAAAAAAAACGTTCGAATCTAGTCACATGTATTTGAGTGATCTAAGTTATCCATTAGGCATGGAGACTGCTGCTATGAGTTGAAGTGTGGCACCTGAAGGGTTAGTAATGGTATCACAACGAGTCGAACTTCTCAAGTGATGAAAAGGATGGCGGCCATGTCGTACTGAAGCATACCGTGCCGCTAAGATCATGTGATTCCAATATGACCAATCAGAAGGCGTTGTCAAAAACAACCTCGAAAATTTCTCAAATGCACAAAAAAAACTCCAAGCCGATAAAATAATTCAGGTTTCTTTATTCAGGACACGCTTTGGATTTGAATATACATGTACATATTGTACAATAGTCAATAGATTACGCGAGAGGAAAAGGGTGAAAAATCAGTAACAAAATTGAAAAATGCTACATTTTGTAAAAGTGTGACGATTTTAGTGGTGAGAATGCCAGGCCAGCTCACCAATACATGTATCAAAAGTGTTTTTTACAATGTATTCTGATATCAACCACGTGCATCATTACTAGTATTCTTGCATGTCATGATGCATAACAATACACTGACGAAGGCTACAAAATATTTGTTGGATTCTGACGACATTTTCAAACCATGAGCTATCGTAAACTACATGTATATGCAGCTTTGTTGCTTCATTCTGTCCAACACATGAGCTTAGCGTCCATGCAGTTTATCAATCACCCAAAGCGGCATCTATTCCCTCGTTTCAACCCCCAACATGATCGGGGTCTTCGGCCGTATGGTTCCCATTTGATACTTCAGGTCCTTCCGGTCCTAGAACGGCAAAAAGAAATTGAAAGTAAGTAAAGATAATGATTTACGGTCAGCAATGTAAAGAAGGGCCCAGGGTAGGGAGTATCCAGAACATAAAACATCAGCTGAGGTGATCGTCTCCTATGTGTCGCGTCCAACGAATACCGGGACATGATTAGGCACTACTTCTACATGTAGGCGGAACCGGTGCCAAAATTGCCTTATGTTTAAAGGATATTATACATGTACTGTATACATGTACATATGGTGGAGTCGCGAGTAGCATTCTTACCGGCGTGCTTGGTGCTCGGATAAACTTGCACGCTTTCAAGATGGCGGCAGAAGCTATCTTCATCTCTAGCAAGGCTAACCTCATCCCAATACAATTTCTTGGTCCCATGCCGAATGGCATCCAGTGGTACAGGCTCCTTCTGGATTTGACTTCCTCCGTGTAGCTGGAAAAGACAGCTAACAGTGACTTCCAATGCGTTACGTACCGGTAGCATTTGACATTGGTATGCTATACATGCAGAGACCCACAGCTACGGATAATGCAAGCCAATACTTACCGCAGTGGGTCAAACTGTTCCGGATCGGGATAGATCTCGGGATCAAAATGGATGGCGTATGCTGGAAAGTTAACACTTGTTCCTTTGGTAATAGTGATTCCATCAATAACCACATCTTCGCCCGCTGTCCTGTCAAATATGAAGGCTGGTGGGTACATTCTCAGAGTTTCTTGAATACACATGTCAAGGTATTCGAGTTGGTTGACGTTTCCGTACGTTATATCCTGAAACAAAATCAGTCCAAAGAGAAGGCAAGCACAAAAATCGACACACAATATGATGATATATATAAAAAGTCAATTTCCAGAAATTTGCGAATTTCCAGAAATTTTCAGAATTTCCAGAAATTTGCGAAATTTGTCTGTCCTAGAGTTTCAGATTGTAAAGTTCCAGCCTGAAGAAGACCCCGGTTGGGGTCGAAAATTCGCAAATTTCTGGAACAAAATCAGTCATACCAATAGGAGTACATTGTACTTGCGATAGGCGAATTTCTGTCTGGGCTTTTCCATTCGCACTTGAGACCAATTTCATTACCTTTATAATTTCACCGTAGGGAAACAAATCATTTTTAATGACCAATTCTCTTGTTAAGACACACATTATGACACACATGACCATGAAGTACTATATCGATCATGTCCACTGCAATTTTGTACACAGGTACATGTAGGTGTACTGAAAAACACGCAACAACAGATGAAACAGTCATTCAAATGTGAAATGACTGACGTAGAATGATACAGATACCACTTTATGTATAGCTGTCTGCAGGTCATTTTCCACGTACATTTTCGCCAATCTTCTCTGATATTTCTTCAAACACCTTGTCTTGAATGTCTTGATCCATGGCCAGGTGGTAGAACAGGTAGTGTAGGGTGTTAGCTGTCGTGTCGAATCCAGCAATAAAGAAAGTGACAGCCTGGGCCAAGATCTCTTCCCTCAAAATTCCTTAAAAAAGGAACGAAGGACATTTGAATATGCATGTAGGCCTGTCCAGTCCCGTTCGTTGAGTCCAAGCCCGGATGTTCAAACCACATCCTAGTTGGAAGTTCGGTCTGCCGATCTTGTTTCTTTTAATTTTCAGGGTTTCACCACCAGATGGAGTGGTACGGGTACTCCTGACAGCTCGAGAATACGGGGTCAACCACTCAAGTGGGTGAAGGAGGTTTATGAGTTGCTTTACACCGAACTGGGCGTCTCAAACGCTCGGCAGTGTAAGAGGTTGGCTTAGACCGATACCTTTGCTGCTCCATTCAAACGTATCTCCAGTAGGATAGGGAGTTTTACGATCAAGGTGGTCAGTTGACACTTCATCCTTGATCATGATATCCAGGAAGTCGTGGAATTTCTGGAAAAGAAAGGGCCGTAAAAAGGAACAAACACGATACAAAGTACAAAATTTTCCAAAAAAAGACGTTTAATTTGATGATACTGTAGCCTACTATGAAAATGCGAGTTTTTCATATACCGGTACAAGTAAGCATATCATCATTCGATTTGGGTTTAGAGGACCAAATATTAAAGACGAGAAGGAAATCTCTAGTGGTTCTTATTGATATCGAACCTACCCCTGGTGTCTGTCGTCTAAGTTCCATAGCTTGGTCAGTGACTTTAGCAAAAAACTTCAGGGGACTCAGGTCAAACAAGTGGATTCCATACTTGCTTAGGAAGTTGGCCATCTTTGGGAACATTACTGAACAAGAAAAAGACATCTGATCAGTGACGATGGTTGCCGAATGCGGGCGATCCGTTGATGAACGTTTAATGGAACGGTTTGATCAAATATGCGTATGTGTAACTAGCTAGGCAGTCAATTCTATAGCTGTAAAGCAAGGTACATTGGCGCACGGATCCGGTCCGTTTTCAGTCCGTTTGCCCCTAGTTTTCCGGATACGACAACGCAAAAGTCCATTTGATCGATTTTTTGCGGACCTGAATCGGACGAAATCCGTGTGCCAATGAACCTTGCTGAACAAGTTGATCTAGCGTACGTAGTTTAATTGGCATTACCAGTCAATCGAATCGCGCATCCCAATATTCTAAACCTAAAATCCAAGGCCCACAGCACCATAATTCTGCCAGGGTGCATGGTAATTATTATCAGCTACCAGATTCGGACGACCGTGCGGAACTACAATACATGTAGACGGATGAAAGTTGAATGTCATTTTAGTGATATTCAGTTCTTACCGGCCAACATCAACTTAGGACTTCCCAGAGTGATTTTGATAATTTCCTTTGCTTGAACAACAAACTCATTATTAGGATCTTTCTGTGAGTCTACTTGTATTCCAAACATCGTACTTGCTATCACATCCATCGTGAAACATCCACATATACTGCAAGCGATAAAAAAACACCTCCAGTGACGGCAGATTAATGATTTAAATTTCCTGCCGTTAAAAAAATCACATCATCTTTGTCAAACGATGCAAAGACCACAAGTGACGCTGGAGCCAACACTTATCCACTGCACCATTTTCTCTCTTGGAGTGATATTCTTCTGACCGGTGACCACAAGTTCGCCAAAAGGACTGGGATGAGTCGCATAATTTCTAAAGGCCCGTCTACACGATCATACATTTGTTCAAAACATCATCATACATTTGTATGATGATGTTCATGGACAGATATTTGATTGTGTAGGCTGTTTTCCCAACAAACTTGAACAGCAACCAACATGTATGATGATGTTCAAATTTGTGTGATGATGTTCATGGACAAATGTATGATCGTGTGGACTGTTTTCCCAACAAACCTGAACATGTATGATGATGTTCAAATTTTTAGCTGCATGTTTCATCTTGCCAATGCAAAACATCCCCCCCCCCAAATGTGTGATGATGTTCAGGCACAAATGTATGATCGTGTGGACCGTTTTCCCGACAAACTTGAACATCATCCAACATTATCCTTTCTCCACCATACTTCATCATACAATGTCCATGAATGTTGGACTGTAGATCGAAATCCACAACAAACTTGAACATCATCATGCAAGTGCATGATGCTGTTTTGAACAATGTATGATGATGTTCAAAATTTTAGCTGCATTGTCACAAGACAGAAATCGACAAACAAGCTTGGACATCATCATACAAATGTAGATGATGTTTTGAACAAATGTATGATCATGTAGACAGGCCTTTACTCTCTGATATCCAAGCCTTCATTCTTCCCACTTGTCTCCTTCACGTTTAAGGCGAGCTGTTCGGCAGCTTTCTTGATCAAACCAGTCATCTGGAAAAACATGTTGAGGGTGAATATTGCTGTTGTCTCGTCAGGAAAACAGCATATGATGGACTTGCACTTGGAATGCGTGTAGGGTGACCACCCTAAATATCACTACCAACATGGATTTGTATTACATGTACACTGCGTGCTCCGGTGTTACCAGACTCTCTCCCTGTCTGTCGGACGTTCGTGACATGTATATCGGGTGTTCCAAAAAAAGTGAACCGCTTTTTTACAAGTATTTTCTCAGCGTTAGATAAACCGAATTCATTGGAAATTTTCACAGAGTAACCTTAGGGTATTATCAACAAGTCTGCAAAATATCTAAGAGATCAGTCGCAAATTATGCGAGTATTGTCAAATTCAAGACAGCATGTCAACACCTGCATGAACATGATGAAGGTCACATTGCACAGCTCTGATATTGGATTTTTTGACATGCTGTTTTGAATTTGACAATACTCGCACAATTTGCGACGGCTCTCTTAGATATTTTGCAGACTTGTTGATGATACCCTAAAGTTACTCTGTGAAAATTTCCAATGAATTCGGTTTATCTATCGTTGAGAAAATACTTGTCAAAAAGCGGTTCACTTTTTTTGGGACACCCGACATAATATATTAACTTACGTTTTTCAGACGCCCGGTCGTGAAGGCTGGCGTCGTCATGCTTCTGACGTGCTTCCAGTGGTCATCAACCAGTTGTGTCATTATTTTGTTCACGGGGGATGGACTGCGTGCCAATATCTGAAATAGCATGGAATTTGCATTTGTTTTTCGATAGTGTTTTCTGACGCAATGTGTACCGAGATAATCTCGTAGACGCGAAGTACAGGCTGCAGGTGTACCACTACCACGCACTTATACTCTCGAATGCAAAGGTACAACGTCATTACATTATAAACACTAGCGGTGTCAAAATGAATTCTCTTCATACATACATGTACATGTAATTTACGTGTAAATACATGTATTTTGAATCACATCGACGTAGAGGAGAACTGACTTGCGAGTACTGGTTGCCAGGGATTTTGTCTCAATGTTTACATTATGATGATCGCATTATGATATTGGTGACATTGTTTATGATATTTGGCGACAATTAGCAATTAAAAGTACATGTACAATAAATGTAATTTTAAATCCTTACTCTTCTGTTCGCAAATTTTGGAAACTGTTTCACTAAGACCTCCTTCATGAGGTCAACATCAGTGAGAGTAAGTGTGGGTGTGGAGCCGAGGAAAAACGACCTGAAAACGGAAATTTGGACATTTAGAACAACCCAAGATGACGGTTCGTTTCTCTCGGCATGCAGATCATTTTGGTCAAGTCTTAAATGTGGTAACTCCTCAGAATTTTAGGTCAAAATTTGGTCATTCCGTGTCTGGCATAGATGTAGAGATTATAGCCGGTTATTGTTTATTGCCGCAGGAAGGCCAGATGATAGGCAATAGGCAAACTAGTACATGTATGACTACTGTCGCAGTATCAGATATTAAATACAGAAGTGATTTTATCACGCTATACAGAATGGTCGAAAAATAACAATTTACCATTCAATTCCTAAACGGGGTTGAAGAGCAGACCAGCATTTTTCAGGCTGCTTCCAATGAGCAATTTTGTCCCAATTTTGCAAACGAAAGTCCGCTGATTGACAAAAGTCGAAAATAGTCACTGCTGTAGTCAATTGGACAATACTCTTTGGAATCCACTGTTAAGTATTATTAAAAGTGGAGCAGTCGGTTCGTACTTACCCGAAACATCGTTTGTGCTTATACTTCTTGTACATATCCAGTTGATTCTGAAGGAATCCCTGTAAATCAAATTCGTATCATGTAAGTCTTCTTAATCTTCAATACATAGTATTGTTCATACGGAGACTGTAGTTGTTCATTAATATTTGAATAAGAAAAGGACTACAGACCTTGTTGAGTGAACGGCGCACCGCAGGCGTGTTGGCGGCAAACGTTTAGTTTAGTTTATTTCGGAATCCATGGAACTCTGTATACCGGTGTATAGGGCCTAATAGAATGTAATGTCCCCCAACAATACATTTACGGATCTAGAGAGACCAAGGGCCAATTTAATAGAAAAAAAGACATGATAGATAGACGTGCGAAAAGTGTACAACTAAATTTTCACCAAAAAGCCCTGTTTGTAAGCGCTATAATAAGCTTAGAAAATGCGGGGGGCTTTTCGGTGAAAAATTTAGTTGTACATTTTTCGCACGCCTATCTATTTTTGGTGGAACCAATGGTTAGCTTAGCAAACGTCTATTAAATCGGCCCTAAGACACTTCATCCTGTGACAAACAATGCATGGGGACATCAGAAAGACGGGAGCATTAGATTCTATCACACCTGTATTTAAAATTAACTCACCCTTCTCATGGCAGTTAACATATTGCCAAAGAAAGGCAAGGGAGTCGGAGAGTCAATGCCATATTGTCGGAAATGGGTGTACATATGTAGGTTATACCTGAAAAAAAGTCTAGATTTATTGAAGCCAACCGCCAGAAGGTTATCGATTTACATTTCTTACACAGACGGAGGAGTAACCGAACATGATGAATGAGGCGCGTACCGTATCGACTTCATGAGAACACTCACCAGACTGAGACCACCAGTACCACCGAAGTGGTCAGGAGCCAGATAGGGATATCCACCAAACCAAGTATTTCCATGGCCGATAGATAGTTTCGCTTCTGCTGTGAACTGCAAATCACTGCAATATCGACGAACGTAGGCCCTATACGCACTGGTTTTAGGCTATGTCAAACGAACGAATGTTAATCAAACTATAGATTCTATGCCTAAAGAGTTCTAGATCAGTGCTATAAATAAAATAGCGGGTCATGTTTTGTGATGTGGCAATAGGTCTGCTTGTTGGCACGTGGACTTCCCGCGAAAGGAGGCACTGTGCGGAATGGCGTGTACATTTCCTATAGGAGGTCACAGTACATTTCCTTGAGGCAGATTTCAAACTTGCCACACTGGAATTCGAGCGTTGTATGAAGTAAATTTTAATACGGAGGGGCCTACAAATACACAAACATGGATTTTCGTGATATGGAGAATGCAGGTGTGACAGGAATCAACGTGCTATGAATGAAAGTCTGCCAAACAATAGCCCGCTATTGTAAGGTTATATCCGAATGGTCATGCTCTCCATTGCCATATATTCTAATCCGTCGCTGAACAATAGGACCAGACTTTGATTCCAGGGGGACTTTGATTCCTGTCACGCCGGTAGGGTAATTCTATTGAGGTGGATGACAGTGTGGCTGCATGGTAGGCTATTCACGAACCACGACCCATGCGTACACACGATGTGACCAACATTGCCTACATCGCATAGCTACCCGGTCTCTTGGCCCCAGGCACAGCATGTCAGCCTGGTTCCACATGGGCTGGTGCTGCGAGGGAACTATGTCAGCGGCGCCATGCCTCGATGTAGACTGGTCCCCTGTCGTAGTTCTCGCTTCACTACTACGACAGGCATTTTGAACGCCACCTCGGCATGTGATTGGTCAGCCAAACGTCATCAACGGTCGCGCCATGAGTCATATCTATTTTTAGAGACTCCCCGTAACGTTGAAAGTCTTTATTGCTCATTTGCATACGTGTGTCAGAAAACAGGCAATCATGGCGGACGCGGCCTGTCGTAGTAGTGGAGGAACGGAGCGATACGACAGGGGACCAGTCTAGCCTCGATGGCCAGTGGAACGAGGCTTGCGCGACGCCAAGTTCACACATAGGCGTGTACACACGATCGAGGTACAGGGTATACCACAGTGCTCGCGAGTGACTCCACGACAACACTGTTCGAATCTACTGTTTGAGTTGTCCATTGGGCATGGAGACTATTATAAATGCAACACATAAAAGAATGAGTTGGAAGTATGGCACCTTAAAATGAAGGGTTAGGCCTAGTAATGGTATCACAGCGAGTCGAACTTCTGAAATAATGAAAAGGATGGCGGCAATTTCGTACTGAAGCATACCCTGCCGCTAAGACAATGTGATTCAAATATGGCCAATCCGCAGAAGGCGTTCTAAAAAATAACCTCGAAAATTTCTCAAAAAATGCACAAAAAACTCCAAGCCAATGAAATAATTCAGGTTTCTTTATTCGGGACACGCTTTGACCACAAATAATTTGAATATACATCAATAGTCAACAGATTACGCGAGAGTACATGTAAAGGGTGAAAAATCGGTAACAAAATTGAAAAATGCTAAAAGTGTGACGATTTTAGTGGTGAGAATGCCAGAAGGCCAGCTCACCATGACATGTATCAAAAGTGTTTTTTACAATGTATTCTGATATCAACCGTGTGCATCATTCTTGCATGTCGTGATGCATAACATCATAATACTTAGATCTACATGTATTTATAAAGATCTATTTATGATAACATTACACTGACGAAGGATACAAAATATTTGTTGGACTCTGACGACATTTTCAAACCATGAACAATCTCACAAACTATATGCAGCTTTGTTGCTTCATTCTGTCCAACAGATGAGCTTAGCGTCGATGCAGTTTATCAATCACCCAAAGCGGCATCTATTCTCTCGTTTCAACCCCCAACATGATCGGGGTCTTCGGCCGTATGGTCCCCATTTGATACTTCAGGTCCTTCCGGTCCTAGAACGGCAAAAAGATATTGAAAGTAAAGATAATAGTGAGTTTAAGAAACCATACGTTAACGCTAACGCTAATGTTAATGACATCATTTTGACGTCACATCGAATGAATCTGTTGCATTTCTTCTGGGGGTGACGTCATTTTTGATGTAATTATCGTTAGCGTTAGCGTTAACGTATGGTTTCTTAAACTCACTATTGATTCACGGTCAGCAACGTAAAGAAGGGCCAAGGTGGGGCGTATCCAGAACATAAAACGTCAGCAGGTGATTGTCTCCATGTGTAGCGTCCAACGAATACAGCACATGATTAGGCACTGCTTCTACATGTAGGCTTACATGTACGTACATGTAGTCAGCAAGAAGGTTATTATTACGTTTCCCCAAGTACTTTGGGGGTGTTGTGTTTTAAGTTTTTTAAAGAACAAACTTTTTAAAAACTTTTACAAACGAACTTTTATCGGAGTGATATTATCCATAAAGACTAAAGAACTGTAAGAAGGTTATTGGTATTTTGCATGACGGGGGAACTGATGGTGCCAATTAAAGGATATTATACGTGTAAATAATGTACATTGTATAGTGGAATCGCGAGTAGCATTCTTACCGGCGTGCTTGGTGCTCGGATAAACTTGCACACTTTCAAGATGGCGGCAGAAGCTATCTTCATCTCTAGCAAGGCTAACCTCATCCCGATACAATTTCTTGGTCCCATGCCGAATGGCATCCAGTGGTACAGGCTCCTTTTGGATTTGACTTCCTCCGTGTAGCTGGAAAAGGCAGCCAAGGCGTTACGTATCAGCACTATGATTTGACATTGGTACTACAGGGACCCACAACTACGGGTAATGCAAGCCATACTTACCGCAGTGGGTCAAACTGTTCCGGATAGGGATAAATCTCGGGATCAAAATGGATGGCGTATGCTGGAAAGCTAACACTTGTTCCTTTGGTAATAGTGATTCCATCAATAACCACATCTTCGCCCGCTGTCCTGTCAAATACGAAGGCTGGTGGGTACATTCTCAGAGTTTCTTGAATACACATGTCAAGGTATTCAAGTTGGTTGACGTTTTCGTAGGTTATATCCTGGAACAAGGAAGGGGTACTTGGAATAGGGCGAAATTGTATCTTGGCAGTTCATGAACTGTGAAATACCTGGATCAAGGAATAGACGGATAACGAGCTAACGGTTTTTGTGCTAGTTCTTGGCAGTGATAGTACGATTTTCTCTTCACAGTGTCAATTCGCACACTTATCACTTTCACTTGCTTTGTCACTTCGGGATGCCTAGGTATCTTATCGACAATTAACACTTTCACACTGCAAAGACGTCGTAGATTTTTCTGTCATTTCATGACGGCTGCAATTTTTAGCAATAGATGCGGTTTGAGGCCGATACCACGAATTGAGTGTATGATGCGCGTAATGCTACATGTTCAGCCCGTCCTCGGTTTCATCGTTTGCCTACATTTTCGCCAATCTTCTCTGATATTTCTTCAAACACCTTGTCTTGAATGTCTTGATCCAAGGCCAGGTGGTAGAATAGGTAGTGTAGGGTGTTAGCCGTCGTGTCGAATCCAGCAAGAAAGAAAATGACAGCTTGGGCCAAGATCTCTTCCCTCAGGATTCCTAGAAAATGGAAGACGGGGACATTTGAGCTGGCGTCCCGATCACTTCGATGGTCTAAGTATTACGGATCTTCACAACCATATAGCCCCGTTGAAATTTGGGCCAGTCTATCATCCTTGGACAGGCGTTCACCATCCGAGGGAGTGGTACACCTCCGACATGTCGAGGTCGACTCGAGAACACGTCGTAAATGTGTAGCCTACGGGCCTCTCAAATGCACCGGAGCGTGCATGGGAGGTTTGCTTAAGACCTGTACCTTTGCTGCTCCATTCATACGTATCTCCAGTAGGATAGGGAGTTTTACGATCAATCTGGTCAGCTGACACTTCGTCCTTGATCATGATATCCAGGAAGTCGTGGAATTTCTGGAAAAGAACACATATAATGACGGTCCAAACATGGGGATACATCCCAAGCGCATTTACAAGGCCCCCGACCGTCAAAATTTCTCCTGCAAACAACCTTACACGAATGATGGAGTAGGCGAGCTGCAAATAAGCAAATAAAGTACCGGTAGTTCACTGCATTTCCGACAGGAGACATCACTGATGGCACTAAACGACCAAAGATTTGAAAAACATTGAAACGGTGGTAAAAATTGAAATCTCGTTTGTGAGTTCTTTACAAAAAAGCACTGGAAAGTCGCTGAACATGATGATAGGGGATCTAAATTGATATCGAACGTACCCCTGGTGTTTCTCTTCTTAGTTCCATAGCTTGGTCTGTGACTTTAGCAAAGAACTTCAAGAAACTCAAGTCAAACATATGGATTCCATACTTGCTTAGGAAGTTGGTTACCTTTGGGAACATTACTGTAACAAGAAAAAATTATTTGATCACTGTCGATGGTTCCCGAATGAACGTTGCAATGACGAATAAGTCAGACGTGCGGAAAGTGGAAGTGTCAAATCATATTCACAAAACCTACCGGCCAAAAGTAACTTAGGACTTCCCAGAGAGATTTTGAAAATTTCCTTCGCTTGAACAACAAACTCATTATTAGGATCTTTCTGTGAGTCTACTTGTATTCCAAACATCGTGCTTGCTATCACATCCATCGTGAAACAGCCACATATACTGGAAATAAAATGAAAACATTGACTGTGATAGCTGATTAGAGAGATTCGAATGGTGTGACAGGAAAAAACAGACGAAAATGGAAAGTATCTAGTGAGGAGTGATTAAAACCGAGATGCGTTCAACGTTGCCGTGGTAAATTCCGTGATTTCCCAAGTTGCTAAGGACAAGACTAACATTTCACTGGCTCATCTCTGAGAATGATATTCTGATCGCGAGGACACCGGAATGGCACAATGTTTTTCTTACTCTTTGACGTCCAACCCCTCATTCTTCTCCCCACTTGTCTCCTTCACGTTCAGGGCGAGTTGTTCGGCAGCTCTCTTGATCAAACCGGTCATCTGGAAAGCGTATTGAGGATAAACGATTGATGTTTTAACGACATGTTAGTAATAAACATGAAGTGGGGTAGGCTTGACAAGGGAATTACAGTAGGCCTATAACAGCATAATGATGGACTTGAAGTTGGAATGCGTGTATGGCGACTACCCAAAATATCACGTCCAGCAACATGTGACTCTGAAAAGTTTATCGTGCTCCGGCCGGTGTTCCCCGTATTTCTGTGTTTTTCTTATTGTTTCCCTCCTGACGGATTAAGCGGCAACTAACCCAACAATAACCATTCTAGGCCGCGCCTATTGTTGGGGAACACTGAGCTACAGAAACACTCACAGATGTTACACCTGTGCTATCAGACTCTCGCCTTGTCGGACTCCTGACATACAACTTACATTTTTCAGGCGGCCGCTCGTGAATGCTGGTGTCGTCATGCTTCTGACGTGCTTCCAGTGGTCGTCAACCAGTGCTGTCAACATTTTGTTCATGGGGGACGGACTGCGAGCCATTACCTGAAATACGAAGGAATTTACTTGTCAAAAGGCAATTCGAAAACTACATGTACAGGAGTGGGTTACACCGTCGTCGGATTTTTACACGGAGCATCCCTTGTGTCATTGTTCACACGTGCGCTTTACATTGTATAGGTCTATGCAAAATTTTGTAAGGCGAGCTCGCTTATACAATAGGGAGGTTTAAGAAATAAAACGATAAACGTTAACTCTACGACAACGTTATTTTTCATACTGGGAATTAACCAGATTATATATTGCATTTTCGGTACAAAAAATAACGTTATCGTAAAGTTCGTTAATCGTTTGATTTCATAAACTCCCTACTTTTAGTCTATGGTATGTGCAATTATGGAATCCAAGGTACAAAAAGCACAAAATTGACACACTAAATGATAATAAACAAGAAGTCAATCTCCAGAATTCACGAATTTTCGACCCCAACCGGGGTCTTTTTCAAGTGGAACTTTACAATCTGAAACTCTAGAAAAGACTGAGTCTTATTATTATGGAATAAATCCTTACTCTTCTGTTCGCAAATTTTGGAAACTGTTTCACTAGGACTTCCTTCATGAGGTCAACATCAGTGAGAGTAAGAGCGGGTGTGGAACCGACGAAAAACGACCTGAAAACGAAGTTGGGACGTTTAGAACAATCTCAAGATAACGGTTGGTTTCACAGACGTGTCTCGCGGCAAGCAGATCATTTGTATCCAGCTTAGTGGTTCTCTTTGTCGATTTTATAGGAAATGAGTGTACGACCGAATTTAGGAATACTTTGTGGCAAAATCCTAATCAGCAGTCGTCGAGAGACCCAAAGCAGAGGTTTGTGACCCGCTCTCGCAAAACCAGTCGCATGTCGCTCTTTGGCAGGTGGAGACCAAATTTTTGTCAATTTCAATATTGTCTGTCTATTGTGAAATATGAAATAACCTATTTCTTGCATTCTGTCCTGGTGTCATCTTAGTTCATTGAGGCTCAACTTCTGAGCGACATGCGACTGCTTTTGCCAGAGTGGGTCACAATTGTATAATATATTAATGGTTACTTCTTACCCGTAACATCGTTTGTGCTTATACTTCGTATACATTTCAATTTGATACGGAATAAACCCCTGTAATAAGAGAATTATCTAAATAAAAGTGTGAAAACTCCGTTCTACCAATCTTCCATCTTTTTTCTGTTTTGGTAAAAAAATCCGTACAAAAAACCTCTGCTACAGAAATATCACCACTATTTTGATAAGGCTGAAAATTAGTCACGTCCTATTACAGGTATTAGGCCAAGTTGGAAATTCATTACAATATTGGGTCGTGATAACACTATAATATCTACATAAACATACATGAAAAAAAGCTCATTGTATTTTTATTTTCTAAGGAAATGACGGTACCGGTATCCCATTTCCTCGGCCAGCGTGTTGTTTTTTAACTCAAGAGTAATTTTGGGTAGACCGGTGTAGTAGAATGTCATGTACCCCGATATGAGATGTCCCCCAACAAAAGATTCTGACGGAATAAGCGGCAGCTACAATAGGCCGGACACTAACAGACAGGAACTTCTGTCACGAGATGTCCCTTGAACAAAAGAAGCGGACATCTGGTACATGTATCGGGCACATGTACCTGTTCCCATCTGAGCCAGATGGGAACCGCTCTACCCAAAACTCACCTTTTTCATGGCTGATAATAAATTTCCAAAGAATGGCAAAGGTGTTGGCGAATCAATGCCATATTTTCGGAAATGGGTGTACAAATCTAGGTTATACCTGAAAAAAAGAAGACCGTCTTACATCCATAGCCTACCAAAAGGCTGCCCAGGATTTAGCATACTAGTATCACCTTTCTCAAAAATACAGTGCCCCGGGTATAGTGCCTATTTCATTGCGCGAGATATTATCCAGCAACACATTTTCCCGTACTGCACGTCTGTTAATTGAACTCTGTGGTAGGCTGTACATTTCCCTGTGAAAATCGAAAAACATGCGGCGAAAACGCTTGTACATGTAAGCTTATGTGGACCAAATACAAGAACAGCGGCAGTCATACATGGGCAGTGACGGTTGATCGCTTGACTCTGTCCTGCCACACCTGGTTTACATAGAGGTATACGGTACACGGACACGCTGGCGAACAACGGCCGAATAAAGGGTTCGTGACCATGAAACCTTTGTTCGCGAGCGTGTTCGTATACCGTATACCCAAAGCCGGCCTATTGGCATCGGGTCTTTCACAAAACTTCAAGCCTTCCATTGCGCCACTCGCTGTCATGGCTGTCGTCCTGACAGGGGCATGAGGTGTACGCCGGGGGACAATGCATGAATGAGAAAGATGCAATGGAAAGAACAAGGTCACTGTTTGTATCGGGCGAGGGACCGGATATGCACAATCCGTCGTCGTCAGAAGCACGAACACTGCGAAGGAGACAACTATAAATACGAACACTTACCAGACTGAGAACACCAGTACCACCGAGGTGGTCAGGAGCCAGATGGGGATATCGAAACCAAGTATTTCCATGGTCGCTTACGCTCAGAAATGATCGTCGGTTGATCGTCGGTGTGTCTTATACTCTTGTAATATCACTGCAACGTCGACAAACATTACGTGTATTGATCAGCCTATATCATGCCTATTTATAAACAGCTCTGCTGACATCAACCATGTCAACGATATCAGAGCTATGAATAGCGAGCCGGTCATGCTTCGTGACGCAGCGGCAGAAATACAAACATGAACATGGAAGGATAGACGGGTTACAAACATTTTGGCTGGGGAAAGTCAGTGGTTCAAAGGAATCACCAGCCCTTGTCGGGTGGTGAAACCTTCTGGGACACCCTCTAGACCCCCTCGCCCATGCTGTCGTCTGGTTCCGGCGTCTGTCCAATGAGAAAGAACCACCTGTGGATCTAGATTTATTTGAATTGGTATCATAACTGTGATATAGAGGGCAGCACACAGTAATCAGGTCCTACACAATGGATGCGTTTTGTGTGGGAAATTGATCCGGACCTGGATGTCCCTTTCAATTCAATAGATTTAACCACTAGTGACACCTATTGAGACAGTGAGTTAGGCTTCTCATATACTCCTGATGATAAAGCCTTTCGCAGTTTTGGATAGGCATATCGCACTAAGTCGAGTCGTTATGGACGCTTGTCACTAAAACTGAATACCGGTGTACCAGTTAAAAGATGTTTTTGAAAAGGAGTATAGCTGTACATGCAAGGATATATCCACACAAACCGTGCATTGCATGCACTGCACCACAAACAACTCAAGTACATCCTTTCAGACATGTACAGGGTACACCTGGTTACGACTATCTCAGCCGCTCAACATCCACAGTCTGGGCGGACCTAAAATAGACACTACTACACACCTTTGTAGAATGAAGGTAAAGAAATATCAGCGAATCGCTGCAATGCGCATGGCAAAAATAGTTGTGACGTCACAGAAAAGTGCAGGTGAGGCCATCACTGGAAACTGGTTGCTTCCTCGTCCAGCACAGTCCTGCAAACGCTTTCCTTGTAGCCAATACTTTCATCTGCCAAAATGGTAAGTCCATTTTTATCATTCTATCAATACTCTTTAGTACTTTATGTGTACATCTTTAATACATGTACACCTTTAATTTTACCATCAACTTTCGCTTTTCCACTCCTTACTTTTATTTAATTTTGAGTTGAGTAGGTGCTGCTTTCCAACCAGGTAGGCTATTCGCCATTTTGTAAAGCTGGCTTGTTCATTAAGCCACCCCTAGGTTAACTCATTTCTTCAAGATTGATACCGGAGCCCCCGTCGGGTATGTCCATTGCAAAACCTTTACATTGGGGGGGGGGGGCTCAAAATTCAAGCAGCTTCTCCTCTAGCATATAGAGCATGCCGTTATGATTAGGTACATGTATTGTACATGTACGTACATATATCATGGTCAGGTACACTGTTAGAAATTATTAATTTTACAGTAGTGATTTTGCAGTAATTTTACAGAAAGTGCCTGCAGCAGAGTCCCCAGCACTTTCTGTAAATTTACATAATTTTTTTATGGTATGATTCATGTTTTCCTGTATTGGTTGGACTCCATTGGACATCCCATTATGATGCCTTCTGAGATCAGTATGAAAATATAATTTGGTCAGCCTCCAGTCAAGTCTCTGTTAACATTTATTTAAGTCTGTAGTTTTACAGATCACTCTGTAATTTTACAGATCCAGTGCTGGGGACTCTGCTGCACAGATCTTCTGTAAAATCTTCTGTTATTTCTAACAGTGTATGTGAGACCTGAGGCCTGGCTTTGCCACTGGCATCTAGCTCCTGCAGCATTCGATCAGAGGCGTCAGTGTCAGGACTTCGATTCGAAGATATCAACTGCCTGCTGTGTGGTCAACAATGCTGACCAACAAAACAGGAGAATGGCAGAAAAAAATGTGATGTTTATGATGTTGAATACTGACAATTTTTGAGATGTACTGTAGAAAGAAGTTTGTTGGATTCCTCTGTAGGCCTAATGGATTTTTTTTTAAATAACAGTATCAAAAATGCACGGCATATCAACTATACAATATCAGCTTTCATCGACAGAATGAAGCAGCATCTTAAGTGAAGAAAGTAAATGTTACGGGGGCACAGATGTACATGTTTCTGTGTAGGCCTACTGTCAGTCCTGTTTGCAGTGATTTGGTTTTTTTTTTATTTATTTCGTTCCCTTAACCTAACCTCTTGTTTCTTAATGGCAAAACAACTTAGGCCTACTGTACAATAGGCTACATGTACATGTACATGTACATGTGCTTGTGCTTCAGGTCAGGCTGAAACGTGCAACGTACAAGTTTGTAAGCATATACATGTTCATACGATTTATAAAAGGGTAATCAAATTGAAGAGGCTTGGCGAGAAATGTACGTGTAAGCATTTGCTATGGCCTACATAATGCAAGCAAGACAGTGGCAGGTAAAGGGATCAGTAAACGGCCCAACGGAAATACGATATTGCTATACCATACAATCTGTAAACTTGTTCGGGAAAATCGCCCAAGTGTGTGCCAGGTACAACCTTGGGTAGAACCTGAAGCAATAACCATTGCTTGTCAGCGAAGGGGTAACCTGCTTAATCTAAAATTAACTATAAAGTGGTCGATCGTATGCACATGAAAATCAAAGTTACGTGCATGCAACTTTTTTTATCTTTTCAGAATGTTGAGGGATACGAGGTCCCCGAGGAGAAGATAAAGGGTAGGTACCAAACTAACAGCGGTTATGAGAGAGTTAGGTAGAGAAAAAATCTAATTCTTAAATATGGCAACACAATTGCAAAGATAATTGGACCAAATTGTAATGGGCAATAGTGGAAACGTTGATGGGTTAAAGGTAGTGAAAAGGATATTAGTGAGTTTAAGAAACCATACGTTAACGCTAACGCTAATTACGTCAAAATGACGTCACTCCCCGAAGAAATACAACAGATTCATTCGATGTGACGTCAAACTGATGTCAATAACGTTAGCGTTAGCGTTAACGTATGGTTTCTTAACCTCACTATTGCCCCCGCCACTATCTTCGTTCAAAACAGATAACACCAATCGCAAACCTTTAATGTCTTTACTTTAGTTTCAAACAACTTTTGGCAAACAGTATTACCTATGCCAGCACATGTCATGCATTAAAATGTCTTTTTACAATGGCTTTTTAACCAACGATACATGTACGTGTATGTCATTCTTTCATCACTTAGTTTGGCCCTTGTGGGCCTCCCTGCACCTAAAACAGTCAGAAAAATAGCGATTTTTGAAAAACAAAATTCCCAAGTTAAAAGGTACATAAAATATCGGAAAGAATCGCGTAGATAAAACGTGCATGCCCGACTTCTGTGGCTCTGTATCTTTTGGATGGGAGATGTGTGCACACACACACACACAACCGCGATGAAAATATATTCTTGCCTTAGTACACATCCAACCTGTATGGAAAGCTATATAAGGTGATTCATCTAGAGCTTGTAGATGGGTGAAGAGAGGAATACCAAACATACCGCCTTCCACTGACTACCTGACTCTACAAACTATCCAGGTAGACAAATGAGATCCAGCCTATCCAGGAGTAAATAACGTGTGGAAATGAACAGAAAATGCTTTGATATTTTGCTTCTTTTGCCAAGATGCTCACCAGGTTTTCTCCTTGCATCGTACGCCGTACGATGCATGTATGTAATGTACGTACATGTACGATATAGGGAAAATGCAGTGATTAATAATGCATGTTAAGCTGTTGTATAGCATATCAGTGGCATGCACCAACCACTGTTGGCATCCTGAGAACATCAGGGGTTCTTAGCGCTTGCCCATTTCTTTTCCATGAGACCCATGCACATGTGTACATTGGCTGGCCTTTGGGCCTGCCTAATATCTGCAAAGGGAGTTTAAGAAATCAAACGATGAACGTTAACTTTATGACAACGTTATTTTTGTACCGAAAATGCAGTATATAATCTGGTGAATTTGCAGTATGAAAAATAACGTTGTCGTAAAGTTAACGTTTATCGTTTGATTTCTTAGACTCCCTATTATCTGTAATATCTGTTTCCGTATGTCAGTGTTTGCCCTTGTTTGGGAAACGCTGGCACATACATGTACATCGACACGTTTCTTTATATGTCCCCATTGTCAGTTACAGCTTTTACCGACAGATAAGGAAACATTCACAGATG
>NMRB01000381.1:125118-138990 GCA_002633025.1 Notospermus geniculatus | reverse complement strand
CGGGGGGCATAATATCCTCCGGACACTGGTCGAAGTCCGACAGGTATCCCGCCAGCCGCTCACGGGTGCGCGACCGAGTCCCTTCGGATGTCCGACCGATCTACAAAAGATCACTCGATTGCCGGACGGACAGCGGGCCGATATCCGCTGGGACATCGGTGGGGGACTGAACGGTATCGGCCAACCATTTTTCAACTCGTCGGAACAAAATCCGACAGACACCGGCCGACATCGGCCGATTACTGGCCAGTGTCCCACGGAGGGTGCCCGTCAAAAACCATCTTATTCAAGGATATGTGAAAGATGCATGTATGTGGGAAAATCTGTCCCAGGCCGCAACGTCGCAAAAAAACACCGATGTCAAGATATCCTCCGGCGGCTGCTGCATTTGTGACTGAGCCATAGGCGACCATCACTAGGTTCGCTGGCGACGAAAAATATGAAACCAATTATAAAGATATGCTGAAATCGAGTTCACATGTTCTTATTTCATTTTGTCTCTCTTTCAGAATTTTACAAGTTGATGACAAGCGAATAAACTGCTGAAGACCAAGTGCTTTTGACTGTACATACATGTACGATATTGACGAACTATGGATATTTGATATGGCACAGGATCACTGTAAGGACGTCTTATTTCCAAGAAATAATGTGAAAAATATTATAGTCGTTGGTGTACATGACAAAGGAGTTCGCGTCCTCTTCCATCTATCCTTGTTCAACTTATTCTAGGATGTTTCACTTCGTTATTTTGTTCTGCGTTATTCTTTGGCAGAACCTGGTAAGAATGGCCTTCATTTGATTGGAGTACTCTTTCAGATAATGTGTGGCTACAGAAAGTCGTTGGTGTGCTGTTTCGAGAGAGGTTGTTCTTTAATATATTGATGTTTCGACGAGTCCTCGTTTTTTTCTTTACCGTCACTTAGCGATAGAGTAATAGTGGTAATGCAGTGCCATGTTTGTAACACTGCTAACCGACGTACTGTACATGTACTTTCGTCGACGATTGCTGCATACACTGTAGTGCATCAAATACTCGACGTCGTTTAATCCAATCAAAATGTAGTGTTCCTTTGAGAGAGGATCGGCCTGATACAAGTTCAACCGTAATGTTGCCCCGACTACTCGCTGAACCATCGATGTTGCGCAAGAAGTGTGGCACTAAATGTCATCGTTTGAATGTAGTTCGAATGTACCTGACCTCATCACAGCACTGGACTAAATGATTGTCTTTTCATAAAAGGATATTAAATTATTACCGTACACATTTAATACTGTTCATTGTTCTTTCACTTACGTCTTGATTGTGGCATCAGTTGACCTTGACCCCCTTCGCAACCTTGAAGAATGGCCTTCACCAACGAGGGGCGGGCTTTCCAGAAAGGTAGGTCCTAGCTGGAACTTTCAACTACGATTTTGGTCTATATACATGCATGGTATCAAAAATTTATCTGTTTTTGATGGTATATACATGTATTTGATATATCAAACTACTGCATAATCTGTGGTGTCTGAAAAAAATGAAATCATGTCTGTTTAGCTTTCCGACGTCTCGCTTCGTTGGAAAGTAATTCCAAAGCGTTCCATGTAAAAATAATGCGGTCATGATCAGCAAATTCCGATCAGTGTCATGTCCGTGGTTCCTCGTGCACAAGACTACGACATCAGCAAGACATGCGAAGGATTTTGCTTTTCGCGCAATTAGTAACAGTAGACCAACAGAGATGACGCTAGTGTCTCTACCAAGTAATTCTCTGGTCGAAGGAGCGCGCTACCACAGCTCACGTCTTCCCCTGGCCGACTTCAAAGAAGAATGAAAACGAACATATGCAACAAGTGGATTTCTTTATAACGAGTTGTTTCTGAATTTGTTATATGTAGCTGACGGGATTTATGTATCTGAAATGAATATTTGGATTACCTGCGAACTTATTGTCGTCCATTTCATGTTTTTGTCGGGGATTTTTCATGCAGGAGGCTCCGAGGAAAGGCAAGGTAAGGGCGTCAACCGTTGAATTACTTTGGAACTGACCAGACTACCTGGGCAAGCTAATCAGCCACCGATCCTAATGCCCGCCGTACAACGACTAATTTTTCCTCAAATTTTCTGAACATCTCAAAAAAGGCTTACATTTGGATCTGTAGGGCTACATGTTTTTTAAAAATTTAAAATCTTGTGTAAAATTTGACCCAGTACGGCTGAAACACCTGATTATTTCCCTTTAATACCTGATTCTCCCGTATGTTTTAAAGCAACCCACGAATTTCACAGATTCTTTCTCACCGACAAGTTTGGTAAAACGTTATCTTCGCCGATCAACAACAGGGCGGGGATCCGATCCGGATATGCAAGCGGTGACTTGGCCATCAATTTCTATTCCCGTTAACCAGGTTTTATTGACTTGAAAAAAATCATGATTATCCTCGACTTGTTATTGCCTGGCATATCGGTGTAGGACAGGCGAAGGAAATAAAAAAAATGTCATTGGCATCTCTCGTTTCTCGATCAATACCGTCGAAAATAAAGATTTTTGTGAGCTGGTGATTTGGGATTTTGCGCATTCGGCACGCGTCCGAAAACAGCGCATTGGTTTCAATAATGCATCACAACCTGGGAGATCAAAAAGAATCGACCATAAAAGACAGATCAGCAGAGGCCAGGGATAGTCTTCCGAGCCCACGCAATTTTTCCTCCAAAGCCCAAATCTTCCACCTGCACATTTACTTTTAGTAAAATGAACTGTAAATGGCCTGCCTACATGTACTTTCCGTCCATCGTCAATGTTATGGTACCTTGTGGTCAATCACATATTAAAACATGTATGAAAATGTGGTATCAGCGCCATCGAACAAAGTCACTGCTCACATGGACTTCGTAAAACGACTCTGCACTGGAAAAACAGACGGGAAGTCGTCCAAAGAGACCCATTTAGCTTTCCGATGAGGCCCATTGCTTATGATAAAGTGTTTTGCGGTGAAAGGTGTCAAAACTAGACGCATTAATCTAACACTGGGGATCCTTTATCGTATAACTCAATAGAATTTCTTCTCCGACGTGTCAGAAAAACTGAGAGCAAAACTGATGCTCCCTTCTACCTGCACGTTATCCTGTGATTTTCCTTAGTGATCAACAAACGATGAAAAATACATCAGCTGATTAAAAAACTAAATCAAATTACAGGTAACAGAACGGAAATGTAATATGACTCGAAGAAAGAAAAACTTCTGAGATATGAATTTCATTTTAGCTGGTTTTGGAAATAGTGTTGCTAAAGCGCTCAAGAACGAATGGCAATCGCATATAAGGGGAGTTTTTAGCAGGAAGCATTCCTTTAAAAAAAGGCAAATATCCCATACAAAAGCCGTAAAAAAGAGTAACAACAAATTCTTACAGGATGTGAAGTTGATATTCATTATCATGTGATTTTTCATTTTGCGTAAGGTGTTTTTCAGGACACTGGTGAACCGTAACGACGCATACATGTGCATGTACCGTGACACCAGGAAAACATTTGATTCTGCTACCAAATGGGACCTGAATTTTACCTACATGTAGTATAAGCTTACTAGTAGTCCAGTCGCTTAGCCTCAAAATTCGGCCCCATCGGGACACGGCGGACAAAAGCACCATTTCTTGTATATTCGTTCCTTAGATGACAATCTTCAGATTTGGAGGGGGCGCCACTCTGGCACCCCTGAGCGTTTTGAGAAAATCTCGTTTCCATGGAAACCGGAGCCAAATTTCGTGCATTTTGAAAAATGACGATATCTTAGCCTTTACAAATGATATTTATTTTGCTTAAGTGGCTATATGTACATGTTATCATAGGTGGGCTTTCTTTTTTATTTGGGGGATATCTGACCACTGCATGAGATAACAAAAGTCAAGAGAGATAGGTGTCCTCAGCCATTATTTTGGTCTCTATTTGTTTCATTGGCACAAAACCTGAGGAAGTAACCTAATATAGACAACCAATAGCGATTCCCATTCACATGTAGGGATAAGCCGTGCTATTGTTCGCGATCGGGAAAGCCGTGCTATTGTTCGCGATAGGGATAAGCCGTGCTATTGTTCGTGGTTATGACGTAATGCATTGTTACCTTTAGCGCTGAGGAAAAGATGATTGCAGTACAATGTGAAAAGGGAATGTCGTTGCACATTAGCCCCAGAATAATGTGTGGGTCTCTCTGTAAATGTACATGTGCATCGATCTTAGCCAAAGGCCCTGAATAGGGATTTCAAAATATTCTTTTCAAAAATTTAACCAAACACAGCACAGCTTGCATCCCAACGATGCCATATTGAGAATATCCTTCGGGGAAAACTGCTGTCAGGCTAGAAAAAGTTCAAATTGGACTGAGGTTGCAACAAAGGCCGAACGCTTGAGTTTTTCCACGGCAGCGTTGGTGACAGAAAGTGCTGGTTGCCTCAAAGCTAAAGACGACTTGTGACATTTCCACCAGCCATTGTCAAGATCCTGATTAATTGTTTGACGATCCTATGTACAATTCATAGGAGCTAATAATCATCAACAACTTTTAGCGAGATTGTCAGCGTTACGGTACAAAGAGGCTTTGGTAAATGTATCCCGGGCATTATTTCATTATTCAAAACCATATTCGACCCTTGTATATTTTTCCATTGAACTTCCCTACGAACTCGCTTTTGAAATTTTCCAAAGGACACAATGCCAGTCTCGTGTCTGTGATGGGCTTCACAGAAACATTACCAACATCAGTTCTTAAAAACAGCTATCCGTTGGATGAAAATATAAAATACTTCAGGCATGAGAAGGAAGAAATAGGCTTCATGGAATGTATGGAACTTTTCGCGATTCGTTTACCTGATATCAAGTATAATCGCAAGTGTGGAACTTCGGGGTTGTCACTGCGATGTCACATTCCCTATCCTGAGCGTGAACATCTTCCCTCCGATGGTTCCATCAGCGTCAACGTCTCCGTCGGCGATAGCTCCAATCAGGTCCTTGTCTCTTATAATTACACGATTCTCGTGTGGTCAACACATACCTCTGAAGCTCATCTAAGCCAATATCAATAGCAATATCGATATCAATGGCAATCGCATGTCCTAACAATCAACGGGAACCAACCAGCTTGTGAGGGCCATTCAACCGCGAAGTGCCAGGATTGCCTTTTGATAAAACGCAAGAGAAAGATTCAATGCCATGCAGGACGCAATCGATAATGTTGGCGAGACGTGCCAAATTACAGCATCCGCTCTTATGATCATCAATATTCGAGGGGTTCCGGCCTAATATCGACGCCGAAATTGTAGACCTTCAAGAAGGTTCGTGTTAAGAAGCTAATATGGGTGCCTTTTCCCCGCAGTGAACTCGCCATTCACGCCATGTTGACAGCTAAGCTAATTCACTCTGTACTGTACGCCCATCAGAGATTGTGATCAACCTCAAAACTGCGGGGCATAAGCAAATACCAGCCACCGAAATCGCCACTTCGCAGGCGACACCACTGACAGAGAATGACTTACAAATTCATTATTCTGGCGCCCAAGGTATTTGAATGGTAAATTATTTACCATTCAAATACATTGGGCGCCATCTGTATTTGGCCAGCTCATTTTCCAGCGGGTACACCATTGCCCCTACCAAGCAAGGGGCGATGGCGACTCATTTTCCAGCGGGTATACATTGCTCCAATGCAAGCAAGATAGGCCACCCTACCTGCTGGGTGTAGAGCATCACCAATAGGTGTTTCGAGTCAGTCGTCGTTCAAGGCGACCGTAAACTTTCTCTGACGTAGCCACTGCTACACCGTATTTCAGCCCTGGAACCGTTTCGAAATCTCCATTTTACATTGAATAGACCTCGAAAGTCAGCTCCTTGTAATAACAAACCGAGCAAGGCCTAGCCAATGCACAGAGAGTGAATACAATGAAGATGAACGAGGGGTGCCAATTATTCTTCCAACTTCGGTGCCGTATGTAGTGAGGTTTCGCAAATCTGACGAAACATGAAGCATGAAATACGAAATTGGACTTCATTTCCATGACGTAATGTATTTCAGGAGATAGCTGGTACCACAAATAGAGAGGTTGCGCAGCTTTCCGACTCCGACTCCAGCTTCATCTACCAGAATGAATTGCAGTCCGCTGTAGACATCCATGATAAAAATGATTTGATAGACGTTTGCAAATCGTAAAATGCCATAACTTTGTGGCAGACTACTTTTGACTCGTAATCGGAAGTAAATCGTAAATCGCAAATATTATAGTCGTGTTTCAAGCCGTAACGACCAGGATTACGACTTCAATATTCATTATTTATCCGCACTTCCGGTTTATAAGGCCAAATTTTTCCGCCTTCAATTTATGGTGTTTGACGAATTGAAAGCTTCTATCAAATCGTTTTTATCAAGGATATCCATAGCGGACTGCAATTCATTCTCGTAGCTGCACAGTAAAAAATATAGTGTTAAGGTAACACTGAAAATGGGTGTTAACTTTAACACCGATTATGAGTGTCCAATAGCTCCCAACACCAACTTTTGGTGTTATGTTTTTAACACCGTACGGTGGTGTTAAGTTAACACCCACATGCAATAAAAATATTTTTAAATACATGCTGAAAACCTGTCTTTCTCATAAATGTCGATAAAAAACTGTCGAAAAAAGGTTCTATTTGGAGAAATAAAACGAGAAAAAAAATATGCTTCCGACGGGTTTCGAACCCGGGGGCTTCTGCATCGCAGGCACTCTCCTGATCCACTACACCACGATTCCACTTGACAAGTAGAGGAGAGTTTTTGCTATAAGAATATTAAACTTAGGATTTTATACTTATAACCTGCTTGAAAACAGCCAGAAGGAAGAGGCAAGCAAAGTTGCAATGATCTCATAACTTAGTCTCGAAGAATTTCTTTTTGGAATGGAGAAATCAGCAAATAGTTATCAGTGGTAGCTAACACTACTTTATAGTGTTAGACTTTTACTTTAACACCATTAATGGGTGTTCAAAAAGGTTAACACCGATGGCTAACACCAATTTTAAGTGTCAAGCATCCCCTAACACTATTTATGGGTGTTAAACATTGTTAACACCGACCTTCAACACTTAGTAATAGTGTTAAAATGTCTTAACACTCTTTTTAACACTGATTTCTAGTGTTATCAGACAGTTAACACTACTTTTGGGTGTATGTTTAACACTACTTTTTTTACTGTGTGAAGTCGGAGTCGGAGTCGGGCCGCCTTGCAACCTCTCTAATATCGCCTGCTGCAAGAGCATCTTTTAGCGTATGACGTTAGCCCGATATAGTTACGGTGTATATTAACTTTGAAATTTATCTCTCGTTTCCACTTCGTAGATGTGTTGTCATATCCGGAAAACTATAGGGGCAAAACAGACTTGGAATCGGACCGGATCCGTGCGTCAGTGATCGGTTGTCCACGTATGCCTATTTGCTTGTCCTTAGTCCATACGGAAGGCAGCAGCCACTGTTTTACAGGTCGATGGATTAGATATTGACATTTGGAAAAATTGGATGCGTCTCCATAAACGGTCTGCGCACACTGGAACGCAAATACGCATTATACATGTACCGGTACAACGTGCTTGAGTGTGGACATTTCTAATGAAAGCGACTACGTGTACATGTACATGTACATACATAGTCGTCACGTTGTTGCACCATCATTTTTTGGTGTGCAGTGAGCAGTCGATCGTAATGCATATGCGACGATGAACATTCCTTGATAAGAATAAATAAAAAATGAAATAAATACTCACGTTAGTCGACGTTTGGGTAATGAACGAAAAAGTATGCCTATCATTTCATTTCGGAGGCGCTTACACGCTAACAAGTGTAAATACGAATTGAGACAGTAACTCATATTTTCAAAAATCATAGTCAAGTTGAGAGAAATGCGAAGAATTTGCCGGATGTCGTCGGTGATTTCTCCTTTGAACACCAACCAGAAGAGACTCTCGATAATGCTGAGGATCTGTAATACGATGAACGCAGTCGTGATTAAAATTGCCGCAGTCGTAATCGACGTGTCGTCCACTGAGGTCGTCTTCTTCAGTGCTTTGTTTCTTTGACTTCGTTGGACGGCGACGATGACACCCGTATTGAAGATAGAAAGTAGGATGATCGGGATGTAGACACCCAGCGTGCATGCGATAACTTCAGAAATGTCATCCCACGGTTCTTTGAAGTGATAAGGGCACAACCAATGTTTGTATTTCTGTTGGAAAGTACGGAGTGAAAGATTTGCTAGGCCATGAGGAATGCCGAGTAAAGGAATAATTGCGAGAGTGACCCTGGCCTTGCGCATAGTGCATATTCTGGCTGCTTGTAGAGGCCACATCAAGGCAATGAAACGATCGAATGCCATGACAACTAGCACCATAGGAGAAAGTATCAAGGCCATATCGAGACTTGACAGGTAGTACACGCAATATCCATGTTTCACTGCGTCGTTTTTGAAAAGCTGTGGTGCCATTACTAGAATATACCGTAATATCATCCTAACATAGATGTACACACTGTCAAATAAGGCCACGCAGCGCATATAAAAACAGGTCGTACTCTTCTTATACTTCTTCTGATTCATAACAAGAAAGCTTAGCGAATTGCCGATCAGCCCCAAAATCATGAGAAGTGGGGGAATCGGAACGGTCAAAATGTAAACAACAGTATCTACGCTGTTTTTCAGCAGACCTCCTTGTTCATAACCCGAAGGCATAGATGTAGTTGTTGAATCATTTACGAACATTGTAGAGCAGATGAGATACTTATGATATGAATCTATTTTCAAACGTAATTCGGCTTTTTTGTGGTATTTTTCTGATAATCCGCAAACAGTTCCATTGGTATGACATCAGTTACAGCAGGCATGGACCCAGATATCCAAGTTCCTATGTATCTACTCCGTGGATTTCAGACTAAGGCCGATGACTGAGGACAAAGAACGGATCGTCTATTCCGGTTTAGGGATGACCCCCATGCCGATGGGCAATGGTGTGCGGACGAGTGAGGTTCAACGTCTAAAGCTATCGGCGTCTCCATGTAGCTAATGCATTGAAACGTAACCTAACCCATCCGTGCGACCATGGCCGTCTTTGATTGCATATACAGGTACACCTCGGTATAGCCCACATGTATTCACTTCTCCCAATTCTGACAAAAGATGATAAAATCGGTTGGAAGGATGGCTACTGGTGTCTCGTACACGATTTGCCACGATATAAATATAGCTTACTACATGAGGTACTAAATTTCGTTGCCAACATCGAACGTAGCGGGCTATACTTACAAGTGGTAAGGATGTCCGCCGGAAATTCTTCTCACGAAGCCGACGATTATTGAGAAAGCTTTGTAAAACTTCAACAGCACTTGGCCCTTTTACATAAGTTTTGTTGTGAAGCGCATGGCTAACGTGCGTTTTAGCATAACCGTTTAAGCCCCGTGAACATTGAAATTTGCGCACTGGTTTCTTTGAGCTGAGCTCTGATATTGAAACTTTCACAATATCGCGCCAGTAAAAGGTTTCATGATGCTACTTCTCCTGAAGGTAACTTTACCAAGAAAGGGAGCCAGTTTTTATTCGGAGTGAGAACAGCGAGATCACAATGAAGTTATAACATGGCGGGGTCATTTAACCACAATGACTAAACCCCACCTATACCTTAAAAGAAACTGTCATAGTATTGCATGAATGTGAAGTAGTGTCAATTTCAATCGATCAGGTATATCTTTTCAACAATCATACAGGGTCGTTGGCACCACTATATACAAGTGGTGAAAGTCATATATAAATACACCAAAAACGTGGGCTTACTTTGGCCCCAGCGGGTAAAAAATTGGTGATATACATGTACATACACTATTAAATGCACCAAAGGCAATATGTAGGGGAGCTGAAGAGAAAAATACAAGAAAATATGCAAATGCGTCCAGGATAACAATGTAGAGAACAGCACTACACCGGTACTCGGAGTTCTTCGCACGTAATGTACATGTACATGTACATGTACTTTGTAGTACGCTATCAATAGACACTCTCATTGAAGAAAACTCCTCACATTAATCTTTGATGAGAGAAACAATTCTACACGAGAGGTCGAACACATCAAAGACAGAAAAGGTTAAAATAATCACGTCTTCCTTTTTTCATCGTTTTGAACTCAGCTTTTGTTTGACATCAGCGTACGACCCATCAAAAAATCGATAGAGAACTACTGCCCATCCCAAGGAAGCTCTCAAAAGAAAATAAAAAACATTTTTGATTTCCCTGGGGACGTAGTTTCTTTCGTCATACATGTACATGATGTTTTTGAAATGGCTTCCTGTACATGTAATATACATGTATTACAAATTGCAGGTGATTTGATCAGAGGTGAGATATTCCACAAAGAACGCGTGGAGCCGTTTGCAATTACATGTAGGGAGTTTTCGCAAAGACCCCGAAACGCCAACGCGAACGCCTAACCCATTGTTCGATGGCACCACGAGACCACGGAACAAAAGGATAGACGTTCGCGTTGGCGTTTCGGGGGCTTTGCGAAAACTCCCTGTGCCAATTTTGGGCACTAACAAGCGACACGTAGCCATGATCATCAAATGTCAACTCACAGCCGATTAGATTTTATACCGAGTTAATGAAGCAGACTTCGATCGGCATATCTACAGTATGGACCAAGATCAATTGAAAAAGCATTATTGCTTCTGTCAAAGAAATCTAGACCTCACTTAATACTTCCGTGCAAACTTCGTGAGGATTTATAAAATCTCATTGCTCACCGCTCAGACCATTTTACAAGAACTTGAATGAAATGCTATACGTTGAGGGAAATCCGGCTTGTTGTTACCAAAGAAACAAGAACATTAAAGCTAGGTGCTTTGGGCCCGATTTACCTGTGGTCCGCTGATTGGAGGAAGTCGTTTCTGGCAGTCGTCGGCAATCGATAATGGGGCAGTCACTATTGATTATTCATTTGTCATCATCAGAAGAAATCAATAGAAAGGTGACAATACGTCTTTAATACGCACAAGATGGTAAATCATTAGCTTATAATGGCTACCCTCTGGCGTGGGATGTTCTTCTTATGCCGGGGGGCTTAACTGGAAGAAAATTCAGAGTATGAACTCAACATCATTTTCTTCTCAACCGGGAGTACGTTAAGTGCTGCAACATTCTGTTTTCAATGGCACTTCATTGGGTTTTGGAAAATCTGTTAGACTTTTTTCAAGTTCCGTTCTGCAGCAGATATTCCTCTTTGAAGTATCGCATGGACGAGAATATCTTGAAAACAATCCGAAACGGTGGCTATTAATTCCTTTTATCATGTTATCTTCGATCCGTACGGAGTAATGACGTTGCCATTGTCTTCGAATTTCTGCCGCCCACGTAGCTCAAAAAACCCAGTCAGTTTCAGGTATTCAAGTGACTTATAAACCATCGCTACTAAGAAATAAAGAAAGGCAGACAGCCTGACTTATTCTCTTTTAACGTAAGTTTTCAACTGTAGTTTTAATTTCTATCTTTCCAGGCAGATTATCCACCGAAGGTCGCCTCATTAAAAAACTGCTGAATAAGAACCATTACGAGAATCGGTCCCGTCCAGTTCGGAATGCTTCCAGGCCATTGCACCTTAACGTTTCATTCAGTCTATTCCAAATCATAGACGTGGTGAGTACAAGGCAAGAAATACTCCAAAGGAAAGGACGTGCCATATGTTCGACGACACTGCCACTGACACCGTCTCGTAGTAGTTATCCATCGGTCACTGATCGCTATGGAATCTGTCATGAGGCCGGATTTGTAAAAGAAGTTCTTGAATCTAATTTGCTTGTATGTGAAGCCGGGCGGAATAGGGAAGTAGCGATAAATTACGTTAACGATTCTGACTGAATTTGGAAAGAGCGGCTATAAACAGTTAGTGAGCCGACCTGAAGAATAAATGTTTCTTTCTCATAAATATATTGTCGAGGAACTCTCTTGTCTATCGTGATGTTAGCCTGGTGATAGTGAGTTTTCGCCGGGGTTTTCGCAAACCTGCCGAAATACGAAGTACGAATAAAGAAATTCTACTTTATTTCCATGATCTAATGTATTTCAGGAGATGGTTCGTACCATAAAATATCCCACTCACTGCTGCCAGAGCGTCTTTTAGCACATCATGCAAGATCGAGAGAGTTTTGGTGCACCTTGAATTTTAGATTTCCACTTCGTAGCTACGATGTGGAAACGAAAGATAAATTTCCACTGTATACACCGTCATACGCTAAAAGACGCACTAGCAGCAGGCGATGTTTGTGGTACCAACCATCTCCAGAAATACATTAGGTCCTTGAAGTGAAGTCCAATTTCGTATTGTACTTCGTTTTTCGTCAGGCTTGCGAAAACTCACTGATGGAAGGATACTGCCTGGTGACAAATTGAAAAACTCATTGCGTTTCTTGTTCTCTATTTTCCTTCTCATCAGTTCTTCTATCGAGTTCGGTGAAGGCGGTGATCGTCAACCAAAGGCAATTTACCAAGAAAACTCCGAACATACATGTACATGTACATGTAGATTGAGAGCAAACATGATTTCCTCCTGACTTCTTTAAGGAAAAAACTGCTTCGTCCATTCATCAATTTAATCGATCGTTTTTGTCGATCAGATGCACGTCATTCCCAAAAGGGCAAGCACTCATTAACTGCTCTTGACATTCAATATCTCTTGATATTTGAACTCCTGGGGGACCTAATGAGGGTTCTTCACGTTATAATTAGTGTTGAAGAGTTTCTACGGTCATGACAGTGAGTGATAAAACCCTCTCTTGGGGGAAATCTCAGGCAAACACGAGAATAAAATGTCTGGACGGGCGAGGGAAGGTGGTGAACCGCTTTGGCTCCCTTTCATACACCCAACTCTGAGAATGTTTAGAACATATCCCAACTGTTCCGTTCAATTTATGTTGCCCCACAGCGAGACGACCTGCCACCTACCGACCCGTTTCGACACTTGCCCTACAAACTGACGTCATATATTCCCCCTTATTTTCCGACTCGTTTTTTTCCTCCCTTGAAAATCTATTCGTCGTCTGTGTATTCACAGTAATCTCGGTGGTAATGAGCCGCTATTACGTCGTTTTCTTTTGTCTTACCTTCACAACGACGCAGAAAATGTTGAATAACCACCTCTCTTTCTATCTATTTTATGTAGGATGATCGACATCAGACAGTGACAGTGGCAGCATATCTTGACGTGGTAAGTTGACTTACAAATAAGCTGAGGATTGAATGAGAAATAAATGAACGCTTCCAAATTTGCCCACACTTTTATAAATCTGACAAATTACGCGGCACAAAGCACACTGGTGAAAAAACATGCTTTATCCACGTAGGCTTATAAGTTTTTCGGGTAGCAACCCCGAATAGTCTCGCCTACCAAAGCAACACTTTAGGGGAATCGAACAACGTAGAAGAGGGACACAACAGGAACAATGATCACGTACGTAATGTGTACCGGAAAAAATAGATTCATTGTTGCAAGAATATCCAACGATCCGACACAAAAGACGAAATGAAGCGATTCGAACGATCACGAGTCGACACACTATTAAAAAGAAAAAAGAACCACCTTACACACAGCATGGAGGTAGTATTGAGAAGGAGCGAGCACGGCCCTAATCGCTGTGACCACAATTCCACGCCCCCATTGTTTGCCTTTGTTCCCGCCTATTGTCCGGTACGCACGCTGAGCTCCTTGAAGGCAATCATGAATTCCGCACAACTCTCAAAGTGCAGCGCCATCTATAATTGATATCGCGTCGACCCAATCATATTCTTGCGTTTTTCTCCACGTTGGGAATTAGATAACCGGCTATTTCGAAGACAACTCA
>NMRB01000381.1:107233-124720 GCA_002633025.1 Notospermus geniculatus | reverse complement strand
GATTCTTCTATGTTATAACAACCCGAATGACCTAAGCAGAAGTTTCAAAATACTATTCCAAGAAAGTGTACGCACTTTGAAGAACGCCTGTTTTCGAAAACACAAGGTTACCTTTCGATCGATAACTCGGCCAAAACTGAACCGATTTCGATGAAATTTTCGGCAACTTTCGTAGAGAAACATCCATCAACATGTAAACATCACGCCACCTTGAAACGTCTGACTAATCGTGCGTAATTAGTGATTGTTTTATAGCGTCTGCTACGCCTACGTCACTGCCTCACTTTCGTTCAGTGATTTAGCAGTTAGTACCGCCAAATACCGCGGCTGACACGTCGTGGCGCTGTTCAGACCTTTGCGGGTCGACTGAATTGGGCTTTACGGATCAGCCGAGACCGGTGTAACGTTTTTGAGCGTTCCCCATCTGCGAGTGTTCCCCTCCTATTGTCTGACGGAATAAGCCGCGACTCGACAATGGAGGACACAGAGAGAAACGTGTCGATCTATCTGCCAGTGTTTCCAGAACAATATGGGGAACACTGACACACGGAAACACTGAAAAACTTTACACCTGTTCTCGGCTGATCTCCATCCGTGGCTGACACTTTTCTCTTCATCAATCAAACGATCGCTACCTTCACCTTGAAACATCAAGGTTCCCTGTCAGGAGACATGAGTAGTTGTCATTGCACATGGATGGTTCACGCCCTTACGCTTAACAAGATGTCGCACGCCATCACCTCCTCCTTCCTTCCGGTCACAACGTGTCCCTAATGATGATCTTACATGACCCTGTGTATGATCTTCATATTCCTACCAACGTATCTCTAGCGTCTCGATGCGAACCTTTGCTGTAGTGGAATCAGTTGTAATGGTCTATGGTAGGTTGACAATGATATTACTGATGAAGACCTTTTTTATGTTTGCTCATATGGCATTAACTGTGGCTTTGCCGGCAGAAACTTAGTTTCTGGACAAAATCTTGGTTATCAGACGAAAAATCACTGATTTTGCTCGTTATTGCGTCTTTGGTGAAAAACTTAGTTTCTGACCAAAAACTCTGCTTTTGGCCCAGAAACCTCGTTTTTAGCCAGCAAAGTAAAGGATTTTTCAAAAACCTAGTTTTTGGATCCAAAACGCAAGTTACATGTCCAAAAACTTAGTTCTGGGACAAAATCTTAGTTTTCAGCTCAAAAACTAAGTTTTTAGACGCAGAAACTTAGTTTCTGGACTTACTGGACAATCGGCTTGCCATATATGCTCATACCCCAACGACACGTATTTCAGCGGTTGATGAACCGCTGATATGTTCATTCACTGCATTATTGAGTCACTGCATTCACCCTTTGGAAAGAAATCATGAGGTTTCCTTATTTGATTGGAGATTTGTGTAACACAATGAACCAAAGGGTTTTCAGTTGGTTAGTATAGTTAAAAACATCTTACCAGAACAATCTACTTCTACTTCAATGATCGTCGATACCTCATTAGGCTGCAGCTGTTCGGTTTCTTCAAATCATTAGAAGGATCTTTAGAGACATTTGTCTTTTTGAGTATGAATTCCTCGTGATGTGCATCATTGTACATTACAAGGAAATGTATGGCGATCGGTGTCCTCCAATCGCCGTACATTTCCTTGACTGTACATGTACAGTTGGTGTATGGCGACTGGAGCCGACCACGCCCTTCATCAAAACACTCTGAATAACTTTACGTAGGAACACGCCATTGGAGGGCAGTGTGGATTTTGAATGGAAGATAACCAATCAAAAACAGAAGAAAAGAAAAGTAGAAAAACTGAATAGAAAAACCGACAGTAAGACACACTAGTGACGCCTATCGGTCATCTTATGAGAATCGCGTGAACGAAGCATTTGCAGCGGTTCGAAATTGCGGTGAGAGTTTCGTAGGTTAGGGCACTTTTTATTTATATTTTTTCATTCTAATTTTTGAGGAGACTGATCACGTCGCTTCCGACGTCACCGTACTCATCACGGCGTATGTATTGGTATAACCTTATATATCCCATTACTAACATCGTCTATTCAGTAGAGAGAATCACAGTTCACCTCGTCTGATGTAATGTGATATAGGGATAAAGCACGTACGATAAGAACAATGGCCATCATAGTAAGCCAGCACAACTGACTTGTACCACTTTGTTATCGATACAGTCGCGGTGGCAATATCCAATGTCAATATGTAATCGAAGTCGGAGGGGGTGATTTGCGACAGGACCGAGGTGTTTGATAGGAAGTAACACATCGATATTAGCCTGATTATGCGAGAGAGGAATCGGAGGATTTGTCATCGGAAACCCCTGTCCTTCTCGTTAGAATCCCAGTCGCAGGCGATCAAAGGAAAAATCAGCTACGTCTTGATCTGTTCGTCTGGCAGGTGGTTGGTCAAATAGGATCGACACCGTAATTACGAGTAGGAAGGGATGTTTTTCCTCCGATCTGTGTGGCATGATGAGTTATGTTCACCAGCCAGGCGAGAGGGAATGAGTTTAGACCGATGGCTCAAAACCCTCGTGAAATTGCCTGGAAATGTGTTTCCAATAAAAGAAGGAAAATATCTGGAATTAAATGGAAATTATGTTAAACTTATATTTTCGACTTGATTTTCCAAGTCTTGCTTCCACGAGAATGTCCCGCATCCCCAGACCCATCTGTCCAAAAGCAAGTTGCTTTACCGTCAGCGATTTTGGTATTCAATACATCTAGCATCACCAAAGTGATGTAATCCGGGGATGTAATGGCTAACAAGCGAACTGGAACGATCGACTTCACACAACATAACCAGGCACAATTGGTCGATCATATCAACCAGTGCATCAGTCATTTCGCTGATTTCGAACTCACTGAAATAGCCTACAGCAGTTTGTTCGGACTGACGAAGATATCTTCTCACTATCATTTCAGTTTTGGAGAGATGAGAACATTCACTGGAATCCAGCTGACTACGACGGCATCCACGTACTGGTTGTCCCATCGGTTGATGTGTGGGTGCCGGATTTTGGTTTGATCAACAGGTAAGTTAACTGACGACGACAGAACAAAAAAATGTTGTTGCTGCACGATGTTTCTTACCACAGAAGGAGATTTTTACGTCAATCTGGTCGATACCTGCCGCAGAAAGCAACGACTCGGCCATAAAACACGCATCAGGGGCAGATCCCTTTGTTTATCGCGCTAACGTGGTGATCTAGCAACAGTTACAACTCATCTCACCGAATAGGCCGGACAACAAATGACCTGGAAACAATGTGAAAAGAAGCATAAATCGTCTTTTATATGCAATGATCGGCGAGCTGTATTGGTGTGAATTGGTCGTATAGGAAATGGGAAAATAACCGAAATTAGTGCATAAGGGTGTGCAGTACAGTACAGGGACATCACCTTGATGTCTACCGAATACGTCCTTGTGCAAAAGAAGGTTGCATGGCGACAGTCAAACTTAATGAGCCGGTAACCAGGTGCCTTGTGTTTCTGGTCGTCTCCGCCAATCACGTGGTGTCAATGAAGAGTACTCGAAAAAGCTGACTAATCGCTTCATTCTTGGAGAACTGCAACACATTGCTCTGGATTTTTAGGCTGAAATATTCGTGCACTCGTAGCATTACGACCATTTTCCGCGCTCGTTTTAATTTCCCAACGCTCCAACATCCTTGACCAGAGAGAAGTGTGGCGTAAGATTTGAGCAGCACTTCCTGATAGACATTGACCATCAATAATATCAATCACCGAGTCACAGACAGTTTAATACGTCAGTATTTAGTAAGACAAAACTCGACAAAATTAGTGCACTACGTAACCACTCTATACACCTCGATTACGATTAGGGCTATCGCACTTCATTATCAAGTTGTAACAAACATGGTAATGAGTCAATCACCGAACATCAATCCGCTGTCAATATTTGATGCCTCATTGCTAGGTTTCGTTATTGGGGTTAATCTGTCAATCAAAACCTCCATAGAACTTAATTTTGATGAGAGACAGTACAGAGTTTTCGCAAAGCCCCCGAAACGCCAACGCGAACGTCTATCCTTTTGTTCGGTCCTCTCTTCGTGTCATAGAACAATGGGATGGGCGTTCGCGTTGGCGTTTCGGGGGCTTTGCGAAAACTCTCTATTCTTTCAGTCAGTGGCTGCACGGTTCTAGCGTTGAAAGATATTATACTGTTCCTCTAACAAGAAATTGACATGCCTGTAACCTGAACAATGCTTCCTTCAAAGAGAAATTTGCACGGACCGTAACCTAATAGTTTTCAATGGATTTTTCAGACGGCAAGGACGTCTAATCCACGACGGCCAATTCAATCTCCATTTCGTGATGTCGTTTAGGCCTACTTTGGCTTATTTGCAAATCTCATACACCACACCAGGAAATTGCTGTCATCGGCAGAAAATTACACCACCACCGGATATGAATATTGTTGTCATATCTCTTTACCTTCGTGAATTCTGGAGATTGACTTTTTGCTTATTATCTTTACCTTTGAGCCGTGCATAAAAAAACACGACAACACGCTTTCCAACCTTTAGGGGGAAAAGCACATTTTCCTATCATATCCCGTTATTTGTGGCTCTGATCAAAAGTCAACCCTCGTCAAGATAGGATGTGTTATCACCGTAACATATTTTCGCTGACGGCTTTCGGCGAAAGGTCACCTGTCGTTTTGAGGACGTTGAACGCTCGCGAATAAATCATAATGCCTTCGGCGTGCATTCATGAGAACATAAACATATTGGCCCGTATGCACCAACGATGATTTATACCTCGATCTCAAGGTTGAGCCACAACTTTTCTATTGTCACATCATGCCCAATTGAAAAGCTGTCCGTAGTGGCTCAACCTCAGTTCAAGATATAAATCTTCGTTGATGCATACGGCCCATTGTGGCTGCGCCGATGAGATTTTATGCGACAGATATGTTTACTGGTATCAAAAATCAAGGCGTCGTCTCCTTTGTGCCAATAATATTCACAGAACCGTCGGAACCAGCCTTAATCAAATTGTCTTTGTTTTTCAAATATTTCCGAAAATAATTTATTTTCTCTGTGATAATTTCTTTCCATGCAATCCTCTACGAGGAAAAATATCTGGATGATGAATGAAATACACGTTACCCTATGGAATTAATTCCAACTTAGGAATCAGCCTTTTGGCCTTAGGCTGTTACCAGCATCCATCTGAAATAACACTCCGTCACGACCCTCTTCACCTCCTCTAACGAGATAACCCGCTTAAACAGGCGGCAATAAATGTACGTCTGCTTCACCATAATTGAACATGAGAAACGAAATTAGAAATTTGATGTCAAGAAACCTCTCAGCCTCTGGCTTTTCCTTCTTACTGTTAGCTTATCATGTATACGTCACATAAATATGACACATAAATGTCGATATATCTTCTAATGCCATAACTTACTTGCCAATGGGAGAAAATGTTTTTATATAAATGCCTCGGGTGTGTGAGAGGCCAAACACCATGTGCTGTCTTTCGCAGGAGGATCACTCCTTAATTTCACTCTTGATGACATTTGTAATATCCGATTTTCCCAAAATCTTGTTCATTTATACGGTACAAATGGCACCATCGCTTGTAATTTCTTAGCAGTTCGTCATGAAATTGGATAAACAAAACGGCGTGTCGTTGTGATCAAATGCAAGAAGAGTACGTGATATCGTCATCATTTCGCGTGGAACATTGTAAACGTGGTTTTATTTCATACTGGTCTCAAAAACTCGTCCTTCTAGTTAAGTCAGTCAAAGCATTTCAGTGTTTGCCAACACGCGAAAGGAAAAAAAATGTCGTATACCAGAACTTTTTCAGATGCGTTCACTGGTTCACGATTGCATGACTTTCCCATCATGTAGGTGGTTGTTGTGTTTTGGGGTTGTGCTACATGATCTGGTAGGCTGGCTTCAAAGCTGACCTTTGCCGATTAAGGACCTTTTTGATGATGTAAAAAATGCACCAATCGATTGTTCTCAAATGCCGGCTTCCTGCAGTAATATGAAGATAAGCACGATAGGCCTAATGTACAGTACCGGTGTATTAAATTTGGGATGGAAATACATGTAGGCCTAATGCTATTTCGGCGCTGGAAAGTTCCCACGTGGAGCAGGGCATTATTAGGCTGACTTTACATCGGATGACACGCGACACGAACACGCAGGCGAACAATGGCTTCACAAAGGATTCATCCCATGAAACCTTTGTTCGCCTGCTTGTTCGTGTCCCGTGTGCCTCGATGTGAACTCAGCCTAACCAACATGTCACGATTTTATTTTCAGCGTCGACGGAGATTTTGATTTCTCCCGGGATAACTCAAGACGGGTTCAAATCACTCACGAAGGAGGCACTCTGTGGTCCCCAGGAGGGATATACAGGGTTGGCTGTTCACTTTACATGACATTCTTCCCCTTCGACCGTCACCGATGCAAGCTGACCTTCTCTTTCTGGCTCCACAACGCCCAGTTAATTCAGCTGAAGACAATGACGGAGGAAGCCATCACGGCACTTTACGTTCCTAACGGTCAATGGGAACTCGAGCACACGGAAACCACGGATAAGATTATCAGTACTGTCGGAAACGACTCTGACCCAGTCAGTCTGGTGTCACATCTCTTCGTCCATATTCAAATACGCAGGAAACCAGGTTTCTATATCATGAATGTCATACTTCCCTGTATATCCATTTCATTCCTTGTGTTGACGTTGTTCTACCTGCCGTGTGACTCTGGAGAGAAGGTCTCATTGGGTATCACCGTTCTCCTTGCCTTCTCCGTTTTCCAACTTGCTGTGGCTGATACCATGCCGAGGGCCTTCCATTCTACGCCTGTCATTCGTAAGTATACCAACGAATTTCCAAAACGGAAATTTGTTAATGCTTGTGATCGAACACCACCCGTATCGGAAGTCCGACTTTAATAAAAAATAATTTAAGTACAGTGGCCGGAGGCTATGGTTGCTGACAGCAACACATGTAACCTTCTAAACTTCTAACTATATCCTCCTGGCTTCATCACGAGTATAGAGTCTTGAAAAAACCGGTCTACGAAAATGAGGAGTCCACATCCCCCATCCCCCACCACCACCTTAATCTGCCTCTGACCAATTTGGAACGGTAACAAAAACCCATCGTAAAGCATCAACATTCCCGATGGAAGAAATGTTCCTTTTATCGTTGATTTTAAACATCTCCATTATCCGGACCGCTATCTCAGTAGAAAATACCGTCTGGTTGCAAGCTTCCAACGTATCCATGAAAGACCTTTTTTGATTGACAAGACGTAATAATGGAAATGCATGTTGGTTTATCTCATTCTAAAAACATCACAACCAATAACTTGCGAACGTCAGAAGACAAGCCGTTGCAGGCAATTCATGTATCTCGGAAATTTACGGACGGTTAAGGCGAAAGTTGCATGGGATTCGAGTTAAATGCGAGTCAATTTGAAATAATTGCTCAGATTTATCGACGAAATCAAATCTAAGTCGGTATAATTGTCGAATTCCTATCCAAAGAGCTAAGAATGGCTTCGTCGGATATCATCAGAATTCAGTACAAAAAAAAGGTTCAGTGATTTCGTTGGGTTTCTACATTTGATGGCTTGGTAATTGACAAACACGAGGACGATACATTGCCAAGGCAAGCACAAAGCCTTGTGGCTTATTTAACCAGTTGCTACGGTTCCCCCTTGTTACGTATCTTTGTTAAAACAGGTGCTGAGAAGCAATTGAATTTCTTCCCAAGCGGAACTACATTTTTACGTTCGTTTACGGGCTATTTTTCGAAATGTTGGAATCCCTTCAGGAGGGAACAAAACAAAAACTAGATTGACCTGGGGTGCAGGGAAATACTCAGGCTGCCGTCGGAAAAAGTGCATTTCTAAAAGCTTTCCATATGGATTACAGTAATGCCATGATGGAGGGGCGCCCATTCCACCTTGTGATCTAGCAGTAATTTACCTAAGTATGATTACAGTTGTTGTACCATCTGTCGCGGAAGCCGTGTCATTTTCGTGTGCCCTGCACTAGGATAGCCAAGTCATTTGATGCCGCCGACTGACCATTAGCAAGGAATAGCCTCCCTGTTGCATTTCCTTCCCGAAATAAGAAGCAAGAGTAGGTTGAGTGAGTTATTTGCCGTTGTGATATGACGGAACCTTCGTGGAATGAGGAACAGATTTCAGTCGAAACGTCTGTTGAAACAATTGTTGATTATGAGGTTTTCGCATGTTTGATCGTCCCTCCTTTCATCATCCAATGACCATTTCGTGTGACCGCGGATGATACACGGCATCGGCGATGGAGACTACAGTAACCCATCATCACCAGGTACAAACGAAGCTGCACGCAGGATGGCCGCTTATCCAAGCATCCTCTTGATCATTACGGAGAAGATGTTAGCAATAACATCTAATAGATTGCTCATCAGGTCCAATCAAGTTGCAGGCATTGCTTCCGCAATGATGATCTCATCCAAATCTATCAGGTGCTTGACAGGCGTCGGACGATTTTTGACACCGCTGTTATTTATTTATTGAGGAGAGAGGGCATTAAAAATTGTGCATCGGTCAGACTTCGAGGTCAATTTAGGTGTCAGAGTTTTCAAAACGTTGATGCCACGAAAAGAGCACCGAACAAAATGACAGACGTTCGCGTTGGCGTTTCTGGGGCTTTGCGAGAACTTTCTGTAGATTATCAAAGTTAGGATCGTCATCTTCACATTTAAATTATGCATCCGTAACGACAAATTTTCTGAATTAACTCGTCTGTAAGGTTGAATTATGTTTTGATTGATGGCGCGATTGCAAGTTATCAATCACTTCGTCATTTCGTTCTTGATTGTGGTGATGTGGAAAAAACGTTTGATGCGCAGTGATGATGGCTGGTTTTTTGGCATTCATGTTATCTGTTAACTGAAACCGTGGAATCCAGCCATTATGCAGTAATGTACATGTAGTAAAGGACAACGGAGTGAAATTTGAAATCGCGTGTGGTTTGGTGAGGGGATATTAGTGAGGTTTCGCAAATCTGACGAAACACGAAGTGCGAAATACGAAATTGGACTTCATTTCCATGACGTAATGTATTTCAGGAGGTACCACAAATATCGCCTGCTGCAAAAGCGTCTTTTAGCGTATGACGTTTAGACCGATAGAGTTACGGTGTATATTAAACTTTGAAATTTATTTTTCGTTTCCACTTCGTAGACACGAAGTAATTTAAAAATTCAAGATGCACCGTAACTTATCGGTCTTACATGACATGCTAAAAGACGCACTGGTAGCAAGGACATTTGTGGTACGAACCATCTCCAGTACATTAGGTCCTGGAAACGAAGTTGAATTTCGTTTTTCGTACTTCGTGTTTCGTCAGATTTGCGAAATCTCCCTATTATTCACACAGCACTCGTAACTTACGGGAGTGCGTAAACTATTGTCCGTTTGCGGGCAACCTATTGTTCACTCTCAGCCTGACAAAGGATTTGCCTGCGGGGGCTTTGTGAATAAGCCAAAATTAGGATCGAAAGCAGGCAGTAGGGATCGGCTCTGGAATCGGCCGTAGTGATTATTAAACAATTGGGCTCCGAGCCATCGTGTAATTGAGGTAGAGTCTCTTGGCCAATATCAACACCCAATCCCACCTATCCACCTGACTGATCTAAGTGGCTCACCAGTCAAGCTTCTCCCCGGACAATCAAGGGAGAACATGCTCTTATTGCGTGATTGTTCAGGCGTGTACACCGTCATGTCTCCCAGACGACCTTGCATTTTCTGCCTGGAGTGAGAGAACATGGGTAAGGTGGTGGGGTAAATAAAAGCAGCTGGTTAACAATACACAATGAAGGTAACCTAACACAAGAGTGAGAAGAGTACACAGAGTTGTGTGAGAGGATCTGGTTGCAGGGCAAATTACAATGTATTTGACAATGAATGCATTAAGGGTTATGAAAAGTGACTCGAAATCTCGAATTTTTGACGCAAAAAAATCTGACTAACTGCACACTGAATATATTGAGAAAATAAGGCTCGGGGCACCTTCTTATGACGTTCCCGAGGGCCCCTGAGCCTTATTTTCTCAATTTTTTGTGCAGTTAGTCAGATTTTTTGCGTCAAAAATTCGAGATTTCGAGTAACTTTACATAACCCTTATTAACTACATATACATGAACATGTACACAACATTCCCATGCATGAATTTTCAGACATAAGGTAGATTCAACTTTGCGTTTTGTACTTTGCGCTTGTCCGTTTCCCATGTGAGTGCGTGGCAGAAAAAGTAATTTTTATTGTTCGTACCATAAACATATAATGCAACGGACAAGCGCAAAGCGCAAGACGGAGAAGTATGAATATAAAATGGCCTTTCCACTGGTGAGGTGTGCATTGGCGATGCCATTATCGTTTCGTCGACATGTATCTCTCGTCCATTTCTTTTCAGTAATCTACCTCAGCACCTTGATGGGGCTGGCGACAATTTCAACTGCTCAAGCCGTGTTTGTCCTTAATATCCACCACATGGATGGTGACACTGCCATGCCTGCCTGGTTCAGAAAACTCGTCTTTTGCCACTTGACTAAGCTGATCTGCATGAAAAAAGAGTTTGCCGACTTCATGCCCGAAAATGTCATTCATTGCCAACAGGATGGAATAAATCACACGGAGTATTACTGCATCCCGCGGAAGACTCGCGAGAATGGTGGAATATACGAGATCACGGAGGAACGTTCTGGAACATTGGACGCCATTTTAAAAATGACGGAGCTTATGTACAAAGACATGTGTAAATTTTATAAGCGTATCGAGGAGAGAGACAACTCGGATAAGATCCGAAGGGAGTGGAAAGCCGCGGCTAAAGTTATTGACAGATGCTTTATTCTGGTTTACTTCTTCGTTAGCACAATATTTACTCTAGCGTGTCTTGTCGTTGCACCGACTGTCGGGGCACATGCAATACCAAGTATGTTACGGGATAAACCGTGGTGATTCAGTGCTGTTTAGAACGATGAAGAACTGGTTTTACTGTCGTAGCTGAGTCGTTTCAATTTATACTCTTTTCAACGCCAGAAAATACACGTTGCTGAATACAAAATTAGCATATTGGTCAATTCTATGGATATGGTTTCATTTATTCTTTAATGTGCAGAAACTTTGTTTTGTCAATCGGCTACTTTCAGTAGGCCTAGAGGTCGTGCATGTGGATCTTTGATGTGTCAAATTGATCAATCACTTGTAATTAATAATTATAATTAACTAAAATAAATTATGAATGATAGCATATATATGATTTTTCTGAAGAAAGCGTTCCACCTCGAAGAGTTTTCTGAAATGATTCACTGTAAGCGATGGAGCTGCTGCGTAGTGCTATTGCCATAATTAATCCTTTGGTAATGGTGAGCTTCTTCACAGTCGAAAAAACCCCCTTCTAAATTTTCAACAGAGCAACCATCAGTCAACACCAGAGGGCGTCTGATGTATGACCAGCGCCCTCTAGTGTCAAGATTGCACAAATCCGGTTCAACCTCGATTTAGAACAGCGCATGAGATGTTGCCAATACCATTCATTTACGCAATTTCTTCCCTGGCCTGTTGAAGTCAATTGACTATGAATCGCTTTATCACTTATTAGTTGATGTATTAGTGAATCCCTTTGGGCAGTGTGATTTATCTTGATCAACACTTAATTTATCATTACTGGACAGACACGGTCATTAGACACGCTGTTAGATCGGGGTGTGGTAATTCTACCTTGCCACCATTTTCTTGGCATTCTACGGCCTTGGAAATGTTTGAATACAAAAAAGTAATTCGTATTTATATTTTTCCTTCTAGACCTACGTGTATATTCAGTTTTGCCCAGAGGAGACGAAGCTGATCATGGAGATGCACCTAAAGCATAGTGAACCGAGCAGCAGTATGAGCAGTAATTTAAATTGACTGAAAATCTTGCGGGCAATACTACGTTTAGAAAGTTTTTGCAAAGCCGCGGAACAACATTTTCAGCCCGCGTTGCCGGTTTCGCAACAGATCAATACACGGCTGGTATATTTTGCTGCGTACTTCTCGTCTAACAAAAGTCACGTCGGAAAACCAAGTTGTTGCAGTTGTCGACAGGCACGACAATGGCGTACCGTATAATGACGTTGTGGTTCTAGCCAATCCGAAAGAAGGAGATCTAAGACGAAACCGAATTCGTGATGAGGTGTGCGTGATGAGCACGTCTTTCCTGTTGACGAATGATTTAGCCCACGGCGAATGAGACAATGTAGTTGCCACAATATCTTAGGAAGTACATGACCACCTTTCCAATGCCCTGGTTTTCCAAGCGACTCCTTTTGTTTTCGTACACAAAAAGGTGAAAATACGAAAAATTCTATCAACGGCAACTATGTACAATAGACAATGAAATTCATGAGTGATTCCTTAATGTCTGTTTTCGCAAAGGTATCATTCCTCACTTTTACGCTGATCGCTCACCATGGCTGATGAAGAATCGGAACGAGAGACCCTGATTCGTCCCGCAGACCCGCCGTCAGACCAGCAAACTCGACGGTGGGGTTTAGGATACATGATGATTGCTATTTTGCTGCAGGGATTTGGCTGGCGAAAAGTTTGGGCCAACTTAGGAATGGAAGGCATCAAAAATCAGGAAGACAATTGGCATACTTTCATTGTAATTTGGTTGATTCTCTCTCCAGTAATTTACACTTTTCCAACATTCACTGGTTTATACGCCGATCTATACGTTGGGAAGTATCGTGCCCTGGTTTTTGGACTTTCTCTGAAGACTACTGGATCATTCATCGGATTCTGTACTGTGTTGATAACTGAGGCTACACCTGACATTGAAGCAAATACACAAATACTTGTTGCTGTGTGGTCGGTCTATGCTGTACTGATCGCCGTAAGTTTCATTTTTACCGTACCACTATTCCTGTCGTTTGGTTCAAAACAAGTTAAACAAACCCCCGGGTCAATATCCTCGTTTGTCAAATGGGTGGCCCTGGCGTGCGTACTTGGTTTTCTAGTTGGTGGAGGTGCAGCTGACATGATACCCCGCTCCATCACCCATACGAAATACTACGAAACTGTGTTTAATGTTGTGGTTTTGGCTCTGGATGGATTTTCTCTTGCATTAATCCTACTAGGAAACGGCAGTTATAAGAAAGAAAGCACAGATGACGGGAAAAACTCCTTTAAAGAGTTGATGGCTACCGTGAGGGTTTACATCGTCTGCCTCCGCTGTCGCCGACAATACGATGAAACATATCAGCAGCGTATCAATACTATGGAGGATGCTGTGAACACGGGCAGAATCAGGAGACTCAATTTTCGGAGAGGTGCATTGGCTGTGGCGCTCCTCTCTACGGTGGCTGCTTTGGTCATTATACAGACTGCGAAACCTCTGCTTTACAAACTGGTTACACAACAAAAGTCATGGAACAAATTGATAAAATGGGCAACATTTTTGGGATGCTTTGTACCAGTGCTGGGGGCGGAATGCATAAAGAAAATACGAGGGCGTCCCCTGCTGTGGCAGGACAACGTAGCAAATCATTTGAAAATGATCGGAGTCAGTTTCGTTTTGACGGCAGCCGGTATATTGCTAAAAGCAGGTGTTGCTTCATCCCACATCACGTCGCCAACGCATCAGACTTTCCTCTTCGCTTTGTCATCCATTCTATCGTCTCTTGTCTTGGCCCAGGCAGTATTTACGGCGTTTACCTCTACAATGTCTTTGTGCATCACGGAGTCTTCTAGCTTGTCGACCACCGGACTTTCCTTCTGGTTCAGTCTTGGTCTCATAGCTTTGCCAGTTTCAACGGTTCTTACTGCATCGAACAGCAAGCTAGATATTTACCCTAATCCAGCCGTTAATCTCTACGTCCTTGCCGGTTCGTCCTGTGCTGTACTAGCCTTTGTTTACATACCGGTGTCCATATTGTATGCAAAAGCCCACACTGCAGTCGTCAATGCCCGTAACACTGGCAGACAAGGAGAGGATGCTAACAGCGGAACGCCCATTCCAACCACAGATGACATGAACACGGAAGTATCGTCATCCTCCCAGAGCTGCCGGTGCGACAGGACTCTATAGATACGGTATATTCCTAGGACTTCTATTTATTTCGCAAGACCGATTTACAGACTTCGCACCTAGACCGATATGATACGGGCATAAAGGACTAGTAAAAGGCACATAGTTCTAGGCTTTCTGAGGCAGACATTCAGACAATGCAAATATAGTATCAAATCCTATGTATCCCGGAGAAATTATATACTAAGTCTTTGTCAAACACCGCTGTAATTCCTGCAAGGTGACATTTCCAACCACAAATGCCCCTGCTGCCAGTGCGTCTTTTAGCAGAGTTCAGAGTTATGGTGCATCTTGAATTTTTAAATTTTCACTTCGTATCTACTAAGTGAAAACGAAATATAAATTTCAAAGTTTATACCGTAACTCTATCGGTCTAACGTCATTACGCTAAAAGACGCTCTTGCAGCAGGCGATATTTTGTGGTACCAACCATCTCCTGAAATACATTACGTCATGAAGTCCAAGATTTCGTATTTCGTACTTCGTGTTTCGTCAGATTTGCGAAACCTCTACCCTTTCCGTCGGCTTGATCGAATTGGGCAAAAGACATACCTGAAACATTTTAGGTCTACACGATGCCGACATTGAATTTTACACAGACCTTAGAGAACCCTTTCAAATTCAAATTTGTTTTCTCTGTAATTGTTGGGCCCAGTTTCTTTTGGCAGCACTTGCGTTCACCTCGGTTGCATACATGTGTGTGTCTGTAAACTGACAGACGACCGACGGTACCAACCAGGGCGCCCCGCTGGATCGGCGCCTGTGAATGTTCATTGCAAATCGCAAATTAAAGGTAAGAGTGAACATTTTAATTTCATGTCCTGTTTTATTATCTGTGTATGCAAACTAACATCACAAACACGGTGGTCAGTGTGAAACATGCCCCACCCCTTTAAATTGATGAACAAGTCAATGATTAATTGAAACGCAAAAAGGTCATGAGACACTAACATAAATTGAATTGTGGTTGACTCTTTTATAAAAGCAGCAGCATCCTATGGGGATATTAAGGCACAGTAACAGAATAATAATCTCAGTCTCTAACATTTTATTTGCCATCATAGCTCTGCCAGAGCAAAGGACTACTAGGCCTACTCATTTGTATACCAGTCCAGAGGCAGTGGCACCATCTGAAAATTCGTAGGCTCTCAATCTCTCTCTCTCTGTTTTAACAATTCCCATGCCTTGTAGAAATCTGTAGCCCACAAAACTGAATTAGACCCACAGGCTAACACAGCAGACTACAGATTATCAGCTGGATCAAACAATTTCCACAGTTTCTTGAATTCTTCAATGTAAGGTGATACAATCCATGGGCTATTGGTGATGAGCACATTTTCATGGTTGCCAGTGATAGCTTGCCTAGTCCAATTAAAGGAACCACTCAGCAGTAATTTATTGTCAATGATGGCAAACTTGTGGTGCATGAAGTAGGAGTTATGGTTGTGTCTCACATTGATACCTGAAAATTCAAAGGAAAGGGTTAGCATCCCAACTTTCATGTTTCTGGAAATTTTTGAATTTGAACAAGAGACTGGGACACACTGAAGCAGTTTGGCTTGCCAAATCACAATATTATAAGCTGTCCATCGAGTATGAAGTGAACAGTCCATCAATCATTCCTGGTATCCTCTTCAAAAAAATCTTGGCAGGCCGTTTTGGACCATGTTAGATAAACATGTTCATTAGATAGGCTTAATTAATAGATTCTGACAATTGACAATGACATACCCTCACGGCGAAACTTTCCAATCTGTGAACCAGTGGCGTCTATCTGGGCGAGGTCTGTTATTACACTGACTTTAAGGCCACTACGGTGCAGTTCAACAATATGGTCACCAAGTTCATGACAAGTTATTGTATAGACACACAAGTCCACAGAAATACGAGCACCATTCAGATATTTGGTCAATTCACTTAAAGAACTTGTTTCATGAGAGTATGGACAGTTGAGTTTTCTGCATCCTCTTGTCTCATTGAAGAATGCCTTACACCGAATTCTAGGATCGGGGAAAAATAAAATCTGCAGGACTTTGTCGCCGAGTTTCTTCCTTTCCTCCTTTCTCCTTCTGTACCAAGAATAAAGAAATATCATCGTCTCTGCTGCCAAGCTGCCGAGGACAGCACAAGCCACGAATAGTTTCTTTGACATTTGTGTGATTTTTCAATTCAAGGATCCAGAACGTCTGAACTCAACAGCTCAAAAACACATGAAAACCTTGACATGCTTGACAAGTCATGCAAGTTGATGTTTTCTCAGGGTCATGGGGGCTGACATCTTGAAAATGCCCGGATAATTTCCCAACTGCGCGTGCTCAGTTTTGGTGATCGGCTGCCCGGTGACGTCATTATAGAACTCATAGATCTCGTGATTTCTCATTATGATATGCAAATTAAGTATTACGTGGGTTATCACTGATTTTCATGATTTCTCATTCTGATATGCAGATTAGATGAATCCAGCCGTTCATTGATTCGTACTAAATTCATACATACATAAATTTACTTGCATAGTCTATTTTTGTCACTCAAAATATATTTCGTTATAGTCTATGATTTTTCATTTACTACCGATGATAAAATTCATTCACCTACATGTGTACACTACGTTCTCTACCCTGGCCTTGCGTGTCCTTACCTGACCTACGACTAGACCGATCCCTGCCCTCTCGAGTCAATGAGCGAGTGAGTAAACGAACGCATTAATAAAAGCGCCATCTGGAGGAGATCAGTGGAACCAGTTATGGTGACGTATCAAACATGGCTTCCAACGACGTGAGTGTTGCTCAATTTCTTCACATTTTCATCACGTTCATACACCTTTTAGGGTATTTTTATTTTGTTTCATCTTCCCGATAAATTTCAGGCAATGATGGATGATACTGAAGATGTTGCATTGAATTTCGGTGACGAAGACGAAGCTGCTCGACCAAAAACTGTGAGGTGAGAATTCCACTGCGATCAGCATGATCAGATCAGCAGATCGAGATGCATGCATCATCATCATGTCATAGACCGGTGTGTGCATTGCTGTACTGTACTAGGCCTAGTGTAGTAGGCCTAGGCCGAGTAGTCTGTGCACATGGCATGACATGCATGCATAGAGGCCTTAGGCCAGGCCAAACTAACTAGGCCTACATCAGAGTGATTGATATCGGATTATGGTGGAGGTACCTATTTTCGAGGGGTCCCTAATTTCGCGAATTCGTGTTTTTTACCGTTTTCTCTCGCATTGATGGCTGTCAGTGACGTAATTCGCCGCAGATTTTTCGCTTTGGTCCAAAACAAGCAGAATGCGCCGAAACAAACAGGTGAGTGAATGCAGTGAGTGCAAACAGGCATGGCAGGTGAGTGCAGCTTTTATTCAAAT